>ML368053.1:0-88657 GCA_005239505.1 Nicotiana paniculata
GCTTGAGTTTTGTAGCCTACGACTTTATCAGTCTCCCCATGATGGTATTATGCACTTAGCGTGTTTAAGATCGATATTCACTAATTGTAATAGTGAGAAAATCAGCTCTGTATATATTTCCTTACGTGAGTTTTATGTTATTTGGATCGGGTGTCACGCTTCCACGGTGATGTTATTTGGGATCGGGTGGAACGCCGCCAGGGGTATGTTATTGGGATCGGGTGGCACGCCGCCACGGGTATGTTATTTGGATCGGGTTGCACGCCACCACAGTGTGATGATGAGTGAGGTTCCTATATTTATTTTCTTATGTTTTAATTCCTATTTTCTGGTAAGGATTCATATTAATTGCATGAGCTGAATAGTTCTGTCCTGAGTCGTTTCTTATTATCACATTCGAGTTATGGCCTGTTGGCGCGATGTGGTATCATGTGAGGTTGTTGGTCATGTTGGGGTGGTTTGTTGTCTGAGCAGTTCATACTGGGTGAGATGAGATTTTTGGATCAGGGATCAGTGCAATGAGGTTATGTGAAGTGTACATTAAATAACAAACACCATTATTCAGGTTCATACTAAAGTGATGATTCTAGTCAAGATGAAGTATTCAAGGTTTTGTTAACTCTGCAGTTGAGTATGAATTTCTTCACATTTCCTCCGTTGTGGTGGTATCGTCAGCATTATAGCAGGTTGTATGTATATTTGTTATGAGGTGCATTGGGAGCATCAGATTCGTGGAATTTTGGCTATTAAGGTTCAGGGAGCATCGTTGTGGTCAGATGATGAGTTGTGCGGTGCATGGTGTTGATTCAGCAAAGGTATGCGGTCATGTTTTGGTATATCGTATGGTAGTGGATACGGTGTTTATATGTTGGAACTAGGCCTGGTAGAGAAATTTCAGGTGTTTGAATGAATTCTGAGCTTATTAAATGGATAAAGAAGAAATCTCCAGATTTGATAAAGCTATTGTGCTTGACTGGGTTGTGGTAGCACGGGCAGGTGCTCGAGATGTTGAACAGTGATTTCAGGTAACTCCAGAGCAGTTCTTAGCACGTTCGAGGACGAACATCGGTTTAAGTGGGGGAGAATGTAACGACCCGACCAGTCGTTTTGAGCTCTAGCGCGTCGTTCATAAATTTGAGGTCGTGAGCAGCTTTGTTTCAGGTATTATGACCCGTGGGCATGGTCGGAATTGAATTTCAGGAAGATTAGAGTTGGTTTGGAAAGAAAATTCTCATTTCAAAAGCCTTGAGTTAGAGAAATCAACCAAGATTGGGATTTTGAGTAAATGATCTCTGAATCAATATTTGAAGGTTCCAGCAGGTTCGTATGATGATTTTGGACTTGGGTGTGTGTCCGGATTCAGTTTTGGATAACCCGGGAGCATTTCGGCGTATATTGTGGAAGTTAGCATTTTAAAAGGATTTCATGAATTTGGGGTTGAAGTGCATATCAGTGAGGTTGATGTACGTTCGGGATTCCGAGTATAGGAATAGCTCTAAATGGTGATTCTGGAGTTGGGAGCGCGATCGGAAGTGAATTTGGATGTCCGCAAGTCATTTTGAAGTAATTTGGCTAAAGATAGAAATTTGAAGGTTTTTGAGAAATCCGGCCGAAACTGGAAGTTTTGATATCGCACTCGGAATGCGATTCCGGAAGTTGGAGCAGGTCCGTAATGTTTAATATGATTTGTGCGCAAAATTTAAGGTCAATCAGACGTGATTTGATAGGTTTCGGCATCAGATGTACAAGTTTGAAATTCTAAGTTCTTAAAGAATTGGATTTGAGTGTGATTCATGATTTAGGTGTTGTTTGATGTGATTTGAGGGCTTGAGCAAGTCTGTGTCATGTTATGGGACTGAGTCGTGTGTTTGGACGGGGTCCCGGGTATCTCGAGTGTGTTTTGAGTCATTTCAGAGTGATTTGCTATTGCTGGTTTCTGGTGCTGCTGGAGTTCTATGCGATCGCAGCCTTAGCTGTGCAATCGCGGAGAAGAAATTGAGGGGAGAATATTTTGGCCTACGCGATCACGGGTGCTGGTGTGCGATCGCGGTGAAGGGTTGGACAGGCTTCTGCGATCGCATGCGGGGAGCTACAATTGCGGAGAAGGAATTTGGAGGGCTGTTGGTTGGCCTACGCGATCGCGAAGGCATTCCCGCGATCGCGGAGGAAAGATCTGGCAGTGTTGTTTAAAACGAGATTTTTGGCAATTCTATTTCATTTTTAAAAAGGTATGGACGAATTTGGAGAGCTTTTCAAGAGGGATTTCATCAAGCTTCAGAGGTAAGAGGATTCTAACCATTTCTAAGATTAATACAAAATTATTACATGGTTTTGATGTGAAATTGGTAGGAAAATTTGAAGGAAACCTAGAATTTGGTAAATTTTATTTTAGCAACGAATTGAGCTTAATTATTGGGGTAAGTTGTATTAATGCATTAGTAAAGCTTCGGGTTGGGTTCTTCTTCAAGAGATTTCGGATTCCGGGCACGTGGGCCCGAGGGCATTTTGGTCATTTCTCCGAGCGGGGTTGGGAAAGTATATAATCTGAATTTGTTGTGAGTATTAGGATGAATTTTTATTGCTTTGTCATTTATGTGGTAGTTTCGGAGCGTTGCGCGTCCGTTGGGGTCATCGGAAGGGATTGGAAGCCGGTGTTGGAATTTCGGAGAGAGGTAAGTCTCCTTTCTAACTTTGTGAAGGGGAATCGTCCCCCTAGGTGAATTAATTCACTACATGCTGTTATTTTTGGGGGCTACATACTCACGAGGTGACGGGAGTCCGTGCATAGCTAATATTATGCCATGTCCGGCTAGCCTATGACCCATTAGCATGTTGTATGTGTGTACCTGTAACCCTGTTTGTATCATTGAACTGTTGACATGACCGAAAACATAATTAAATGTTTAAAAGAAAGCTAGATTAGGTTGTATCGAGGAATACCATTAAATTTGACAAATGAGTTTAAAAAACAAATGATTTCGAAACCTATGTTTCATGCTTCTTTTAATACGGATTTTACTATTTTCCATGAGAAAACTATTGTTCTTGATAAAAAGTGGATTTAAATGTGTGGATATGTGTCAGCACACGAGTCGCAGGTATGATTCACGACCGTGGGGAGCTTTATATCGAGTCAGCACACGAGTCGCAGGTATGATGTGCGGCCGTGGGTCAGCTTATTATATCGAGTCAGCACGCGAGTCGCAGGTATGATGCGCGATCGGGGTTAGATTATTACATCGAGTCAGCATGCGAGTCGCAGGTATGCTCCGCGATCGTGGGTTAGCTTATGACCTCAGTCCCTATGACCACCATTATGACTCCGACCGGTAGTCTTGTCCTGGTATGTGTATGATCACTTGAGTTCTGAGTCACTTATAACTGGAGTGTCAGGTATTGGTTAAGAGGAGATTTTAGTACTTTGCTTTTCCTTTTTCAGTTATTATCTGGATTTCGTTATGTGCTATGTACCTGTTGCTCGTTGTCTTTCATGTCTATTGTATTTCATCATATTCTGTCACATGTTGTATTGTCGACCTTAGTAAGAGTCTAATTTGCCCCATCATCACTATCTCTCTGAGGTTAGGCGGGCGACTTACTGAGTACACGTTATTTTTGTACTCATGTTGTACTTGCTGTGCATTTTTATTGCACAGGTACTTTCATAGCAATGTGGAGGATTCGGAGACTTAGGCGAGTTGCACCATCTGGAGGCGATCCACAGTTGGCAGAGTCACCTTCATACTGTATTTATTCATTTTTTTAAAATTTCCTAGTCCAATTGTATTTCGGATATGCTTGAAGTGATTGTATAACTTCTTAGAAGTTGCTCATGTACTTGTGACACCGAGTTCTGGGGACGTGTTGGGATTTATTTCATTAAACTGAGTTGATGTGCTGTCGTATTTAAGTTTACTAAAATTTATTTATTTGATTATGAAAATCAAGAAAATGTAACGATTTCAAAAATGTTAAAACTGGAAAGTTGTTTCAATTAATTAATGTTTTGGCTTGCCTGACCTTGTGTCTGGCGCCATCACGACCTTAGGGATTTTGGGTCGTGACATGCGCCCCTGAGACCGCACTTGCAGTCCTGCACCTGCGGAACTACCATCGCAGGTGCGAAAATCCACTAAAAAGCATGGGGTCGCACCTGCGGTCAAATGGCCACACGCGGGGCTCCGCACCTGCGAGGATTGGGGGTTTGGGCTAAGTTTCGCATCTACGGAAGGTCCATCGCAGGTTCGAGACACCAGAACCAGCAATGGTTCAGTTGTCTCCCAAGTTCTAATAACACCCGATGAGCATCCTGAACGTACCTGAGGCTCCCCAGGACCCCGTCCAACCACACACATAAGTCATATAATATAGCACGGACTCGCTCGAGGTTTCAAACCACATAAAACAACACTAACACGATGAATTAAACTAAAAATCCATGAAAATTCTTCAACTTCTATAAACATTATGTTTTGCATTTAAGGCCTGAATCACGTCAAACTAAGTCTGTTTCTTGCCAAATTTCACAGAAAACATATATAAATCATATCGAACCTGTACCGGGCTTCGGAAGCATAATGCGGGCCCGATATCACAGGTTTCACCTCAAATTTCATTTGCAAAAACCTTTATATTTTTCAAAAAATAATTTTTTTCAAAATACATTTCTCAGACCTGGGACCTCGGAATTCGATTCGGGGCATACGCCCATGTCACGCCCCAAAAATCGAGGGACACGACCGGCACTCGACCGGATGATCCCCAGTCAAGCGAACCTGATTTGCCTTTCCCCTTCAACGTCCTTCCCGTATCTATAACAAACATTAATTATATGGAACGGTGAGACAAGCTTAAAAATGCGTGATTACCACATTAAGTCCAATTCATGCATATTAGATACGCCACTTTCTGATACTGAACACGATTACAAATACATACAACCACTACCCAAAATATACATATACACCCATGTAGTGCCTACGGAACCTCTAAGAGTACTAGGAACTTATACTATACTTGTCGACAACAAGGCCCCGGCTATACCAATACATAATACACTCAAAAGAAGAAGGCCCGAACTACACATGGCCCCGAGAGGAAATGGTGATCACCAGTACAGCTGAGAAGGATGAAGAGAAGGCACCACTAACGGCGAGTTGAGCAACCTGCTATGGATCCACCTACATCCATATAAAAGATGTAGCGCCCCCGGCAAAAGGGATATTAGTACTGTGGAATAGTACTAGTATGTATAAACAAACTTTATCCCAAGTACAATCAAGCAATACACAATTAAGGAGAAACAATAGAACCAATTAATAGATGCACGTAGAAGGAACCAACCAGAATCAAACAAGATGCACAATCTCTCCTTTTTCCCTTTCAACATCAATATATTCAAGAGCTCATAGCTTTTCATTTCAGCAGTGATAACGATCACATTTCATCCTTATTACCTCGGCCACCTTTATTACCTCGAGCACCCTTATCACCACAACCCATCATCCTTATTACTTCGTGTTGCAGCGCGCAACCCGACCCCCGCCTGACAATTTTAATTCACAGCACAATCACAAACAATTTCATCACAAGAATCACCAATTCAAGGAATACAAATTCATATCAACGACTCATTTATTTGGGCCCAAGGCACCATAACATCTATCAAGTAGAAATTCATGAACACGGTGTTGCCACATTCGCTCAATTCAGTTATATTGTTTCACAATACTCTTTTTCATTACTTTCCATGTATGGCTTTCACCTATTTTACACATTCCTACATTTGAGCACATTATCAATATTTCGGTCATTGCCCATCAAGCACCTTTTAAAACTTCATACATCACAGTAGCATGACAATCAACCAGGAAGAATCAGAGAATAAAGTCTCACGTCTTAACACGTTTGAACAGTCAATTCACATATTTCTAAACAAGGTACACATACCACATACTTGAACCCAGAGAGAGGATTCTACGAAGGTTAAAGTTAGCCATACATACCTGGGGTCGAAATTCCTTTTTAACCTTTACTTACAAATCACCGGACCGACTAGTACCGTCAATCTAGTTCACAATTAAACATATTCAACTCATATTTGGGAACCATGCATACAATTTGAACCCCCTTTTAAGAATTTATCAACTGTTATGTGACTCCCCCTTAGATTGTCAACCCCTTATCTGTGAACCTTACCCCAACCTGCTTCCTCTTACTAGATTATGGACATTAATGAACATGCATGCAAGGTATAAACTTATATTTTAAAGAATCAATTCATGAGAGTCCCCATTTTGTTTAAAATCAGAAAATTAATGAAAAGGGTTTGGGGATTCTTACCTGTTAGAATGAAGAAGAAGAAGATGATTACTCGAAATTTCCAGGCCTGAGTGACTTTGAAAATCCAATTGGTAAAGATGAGGCTTTCTCCCTTAAGAACCCTCTCTCCCCTCTCTCTAGTTTTGTTCAGAGAATGGTTAAAAATGAAGGAGAGGGGTGTTTTAATGAACTGGGGTCGGGTTTTAAAAATTAGAAAGATAGGGCCCGACACAAGAATGCGGTCAGGAATGCGATCGTATTCCTGACATGCGGTTCGCAGATCTGACCGCACAACGGCCCTCATGATGGGCCAAAAATCCAGAACACACTGCCCAGGTATGCGACCAATTGTGCGATCTGCATACACATTATGCAATCGCATACTGGACCGTATAGTTGACTTCAAACGGGGCAGTATTCTGCCTCGGTATGCGACTACTATGCGATCCGCATACACGCTGCACGATCGCATAGTGCGTCACATAGCACCTACTTTCTCGAAAATCACATTCTTCAAGTCTCGGGGTACTTTTTACTCAGTTCAGGTCTGTTTCAAAGATTCCCAAAATAAACAACTCGGGGACTTTGTTCGGCAGTATTTTTAAACAAGAAAATTTTATGGGTCCTTACATCCTCCCCCCCCCCCCTTAAAATCATTCGTCCTCGAATGAGGGTTTTGGAAATCATTTAGTTTTGAAAGCGTGATATGCAACTTCCAGATTTTTACAACTCCGGGAAAATTTTGCCAGAGTTCCCTCTGTAATTGGACCTATCTACCTGACAGAGAACCCCCAAGACATATTTCCAAGCAACATTACACAGTTTTAATCACCAAATAACTCACACTCAACGTTGTTACTCCAACAATTTGTAGACATTCAATAATTTTGTCAACTACACATAGTTCTTTCTTCTTATACCACAAATTTGTTCATGGTTCACATTGCACATACTTGGTCGTTTTAATGAGTCCCATGTAACCCAATCACTTCAATATAATATATTCATTTCAATTAATTACTACCAACCTATTCTACCATTAATCACTTACCTAGAACATATGTTTCACAAAACATTCATTTACCTCAAGGGTTGCACATTACCCTAAATAGAACAGCGAGTCTGGTTTTAGCACACATTGGGAAATTACAGCAATAAGGCAACTAGGGGAAGATGAGGTGCTTTTGCACAGAACCGAGGGTAGAGTTATAGGAGAGGGTTCTGACATCACTACTAGACTTGTTCAAATAACTGGGGATATCTTTCTTTCATCTCATTTTCCGTCTCCCACGTGGCTTACTCAATGCGCTGGCTTCGCCACAATACTTTAACTGAAGCGATTTCTTTGTTCCTCAATCTATGGACTTGTCTATCAAGAATAGCAACCGGAACCTCCTCATATGATAATTCTTCATTAATCTCAATGGTCTCAACTGGTACGATGACTGATGGATCTGCAACCACTTTCTTCAACATGGACACGTGGAACACCGGGTGCACTAATGACAATTCATGGGGTAATTACAACCGATAAGCCATTTGTCCTATTATTTTAGCAATTCGATATGGCCCGACATACCTTGGGCTCAATTTCCCTTACTTCCCAAACCGCATCACTCCCTTCATGGGAGATACCTTCAAGAATACCCAATCATCAACTTGGAATTCCAATTCTCTTCGACGAACGTCCGCATAGGACTTTTGACGGCTTTGAGCGGTTTTCATCCTCTCCCGAATGACTCTGACTTTTTCCAATGCCTGGTGCACAAGATGTGGCCCTAACAACTCTGCTTCATCAATCTCGAACCACCCAATTGGAGATCTACACCTCCCTCCGTACAATGCCTCAAATGGGGCCATCTGAATACTAGTGTGAAAGCTGTTATGTTAAGCAAATTCGATAAGCGGTAAATGATCATCCCAACTACCCTTGAATTCCAATACACAATCCCGTAACATATCTTTAAGCTTTTGAATAGTCCGCTCTGCCTGACCATCAGTCTACGGGTGGAAAGTGTGCTGAGATTTACCTGAGTACCCAAGCCTTGCTGAAATTTCCTCCAAAAATTAGCTGTGAACTGGGCCCCTCGGTCTGATATAATAGAAACTGGAGTACCATGAAGCCTGACTATTTCCTTGGTATACAACTGAGCGTACTGTTCTGCAGTATCGGTGGACTTGACCGGCAAGAAGTGAGCTGATTTTGTGAGTCGATCCACTATCATCCAATTCGAGTCGAACTTATGCTGAGTGCGAGGTAGCCTAACACTAAATCCATGTTGATCATTTCCCACTTCCACATTGGAATTTCCATAAGCTGAGTTAAACCACCAGGCATCTGATGCTCGTCCTTCACCTGCTGACAATTCGGACAGTTAGATACAAAGTCCGCCACACCTCTTTTCATACCGCTCCACCAAAAAATTTCCCGGAGATCTTGATACATTTTCGTGGAACCTGGGTGCACGAAATACCTGGATTGTGAGCTTCTGCCATCACCCTCTCCCAAAGATTATCCACATCGGGAACACATAACCTTCCCTGGCACCTCAAAACACCATCATCGCTCCCAGGCAAAAATGACGAAATTTTGCTATTCAAAACTGCCTCTCTCAACCGCGCCAATGCTGGATCCTTAAATTGCTTCTCCTTGACTTCCGCTACAAGTGATGATTCTGCCCCATTATGAACCACAACTTTCCCCTCGTTTGAGGTCGAGAGATAGACCCCCAAACTAGCCAACTGACAGACCTCCCGAGCCAACGGCCTCTGATCTTCCTCCAAATGAACCAGACTACCCATAGACTTCTGACTGAGAGCGTCGGCTACTACATTTGCTTTCCCTGGATGGTACAGAATGTTCATATCATAATCCTTAAGCAATTCTAACCATCGTCACTGTCTTAAATTTAACTCCTTCTGCCTGAACAAATATTGGAGACTCTTGTGGTATGAGAACACGTCCACATGGACCCCATACAAATAATGCCGCCAGATTTTTAATGCAAACACAACTGCCGCGAGTTCTAAATCATGCGTCGGATAATTCTTCTCATGATTCTTGAGTTGCCTGGAAGCATAGGCTATAACCTTCCCGTGTTGCATGACACATCCCAAACCAACCCTTGAAGCATCGCAATAAACCACAAATTCCTCCAGGACTTCTAGCAAAGTTAACACCGGTGTTGAAGTCAATCTTGATTTCAATTCCTGAAAGCTATTCTCACAAGCATCGGTCCATTGGAACTTAGTTTCCTTCTGCGTCAATATAGTAACTGGGCAGGCGAGGTTAGAGAACCCCTCCACAAACCTCCGATAATACCCGGCTAAACCCAAGAAACTGTGAATCTCTGTCGGGGTCGTTGGTCTAGGCCAATCCTTCACTGTTGTGATCTTCTAGGGGTCAACCTTAATCCCTTCTCTGGAAACAACATGACCCAAAAATGTGACTGACTCCAACCAAAATTCACATTTTGAAAACTTGGCAAACAATTGGTGCTGATGAAGAGTCCGTTGAACTGCCCTGAGGTGATTAGCATGGTCCTCCCGACTGCGCGAGTAGACAGGGATGTCATCAATAAAAACAATCACGAAGGAGTCCAGAAATGGTTTGGAAACTCGATTAATAAGATCCATGAAAGCCGCTGGAGCATTAGTCAGTCCAAAAGACATTACCAAGAATTCAAAATGGCCATAACGAGTTCTGAAGGCGGTCTTAGGAATATCCTGCTCTCTGATCTTCAACTGGTGATATCCTGGATGTAAATCAATTTTTGAGAAGAAGCTCGCATCCTGCAATTGGTCGAACAAATCATCTATCTGAGGCAGTGGATACTTGTTTTTGATAGTGACTTTGTTGAGCTGCCGATAATCAATACACATCCGAAGCGACTCATCCTTCTTTCTGACAAAAAGAACCGGAGCGCCCCACGGCGACACACTTGGCCTAATGAACCCCTTCTCTAATAAGTCTTTCAACTGCTCCTTTAACTCCCTTAACTCTGTTGGCGCCATTATGTACGGTGGAATAGATATTGGTTGCGTATCTGGCAATACATCAATCCCGAAATCAATCTCCCTATCTGGTGGAATCCCTGGAAGCTCATCCGGAACAACTTCAAGAAACTCATTCACTATTGGACTAGACTCGGGGGCAGGTACTTCTGAATTGGTGTCTGCAACCCGGACCATGTGATAAATACACCCCTTTTTAATCATCTTCGAGGCCTTAAGGTAGGAAATAAACCTACCCTTCGGCACCACACCATTCCCTTTCTACTCAATAATTGACTCGTTAGGAAACTCTAATCTCATAATTCTGGTTCGGCAGTCGAGTTTAGCAAAGCACGAGTAAAGCCAATCCATCCCCATGATAACATCGAAATATACCATCCCAAGTTCGATAAGATCGGCCGTGGTATCTCGACCACCCACCGTGACAACACAATCCCTATAGACTCACACGGCTATAATGGAATCACCAACCGGAGTCGACAACGAGAACGGCTCATGAATTTATTCGGGTTCTATCCCAAAACTTGAAGCAATAAATGGGGTAACATAGGACAAGGAGGACAGCGGGTAATTAAAAGCATAACAATCAAAGGCTTGGACAGTCAGAATACCTGTAACAACATCTGGGGAAACCTTCGCACTCTGGAGACCACTCAAAGCATAGAACCGGCTGGGTCCACCTCTACCACGAGCCTCACCTCTAACTGTACCACGTCCTGCTGGAGCTGGAGGACGTACTGAAGATGCGGCGACCGAAGAACCGGACGGCTGAGCAAGACCATTACCCATGCTCTGACTGGGAGCACGGTAATCCCGCTGAATATGACCTCTCACCCCACACCCGTAGCATATGGGGATATCCAGGTAACAAGACTCGGTATGGAACCTCCCACACTTAGGGCACAGAGCCCTCCTCTGCTGTTGGAACCTCCCTCCTGGAGGACCGGACTGATGGGGTCTCCTACTACCTGATCTTGGCCCCCAGTGACTGCTCTGCTGATAACGAGGCACTGATGGTGGTGCACTGGATGAGGACTGAGTATAAGACTGGAATGGCCTTGATGGCCCTCTCCCCTGAACCGGTCTCCCTCCTCCAACTGAACTCCTTGAGTGGCCCACTGACCGGGCCCTCCTAATATTCTCCCTCTCTGACCTTATCTTCAATTTTCTAGCCTCCGTGGCCTGGGCGAACCCTAGTATCTTACCATAATTCACGTCTGAGTGAAAGGCAGTTGTATCAGCTTCATTCACAACCAAGGGACTGAGGCACTGAACAAACCGTCGAACTCTGGCATCCATAGTCGATACCAACTGAGGAGCGTACTTGGACAACCTCACCAACTCCATGTGGTACTCCCACACACTCATATTACCCTGCTTGAGAACCTCAAACTCCGTAGCACGGGCTGCCATAGTCTCAGCAGGCAAGAAGTGATCCATAAAAGCATCAACAAACTCATCCCATCTCGCTGGGGGACTTCCCTCCCTACGGGACTCATCCCACATTTTGAACAGGAATACACTGCTCCCCTGAGCCTGTAAGATGCTAACTCAACCCCCTCTTTCTCTCTGAACTTCATAACCCGAAGCGTCTTGTACATTTCATCTAGAAAGTCCTGCGGATCGGCCTCTGGATCAATACCTGAGAACTCTGGAGGGGCCAACTGCAAAAAATGATTGACTCTGGAACCGGTGGAATCTCCCTGTTCGCTAGAGGATGCAGGGGCAGCATGAGATTTTTGGGCCTAGCGGCCACTAACTGGGTCAACATATGAATAGCTCTCCTGAGGTCCCTATCGGAAGTACCGGGACCTGGAGCTGGAACAGAGGAAGGATCAGGAATATCGGCGGGATGGGTTGTAGCATCCTCCGCCGCAGCAGGAATAGGGACACTCTGATCTGGAACAGGTAGGCCAGATGGATTCAAGGTCGGGGATTCGCTCCCACCCGCACCATCGGGTACAGAATTTACGGCCACACTTGGGGCGGCATTGGCCTCTAGGCCGAGTCAAGCTCTCTTCCTTGGTGCCATTACTGAAAATTTTGGAACAGAGCACGAGTTAGGCAAGAATATTCTCACTTTCCACTTCACCGCACGATACAGAGTAACAATAAAAAGGGTGTTTCCTAAATGTCCATGTAGCCCCCAAATTATAGATGTGGTCGACAACACACCGATAAGAAGGGCTCTACTAGACACGGCTCCCAGACATTCTAGGACACTTTTAAAACCTTAGGACCTGATACCAAGTTTTTCACGCCCCAAAATTCGAGGGACGCGACCGGCACTCGACCGGATGATCCCCAGTCAAGCGAACCTAATTTGCCTTTCCCACCCAATGTGCTTCCCTGTATCTATAAATAACATTAAGTATGTGGCACGGTGAGACAAGCTTAAAAGTGCATGATTACCACATTAAGTCCAATTCATGCATATTAGATACGCCACTTTCTGATACGGAACACGATTACAAATACACACAACCACTACCCAAAATATACATATACACCCACGTAGTGTCTACAAAACCTCTAAGAGTACTAGGAACTTATACCATACTTACCGGAAAAAAGGCCCCGGCTATACCTTACAATACATAATACACTCAAAAGGAGAAGGCCCGAACTACACATGGCCCCGAGAGGAAATGGGGCTCACCGGTATAGCTGAGAAGGATGAAGAGAAGGCACCACTAAAGGTGAGCTGAGCAACCTGCTATGGATCAACCTACATCCATATAAAAGATGTAGCGCCCCCGGCAAAAGGGATGTTAGTACTGTGGAATAGTACTAGTATGTATAAACAAACTTTATCCCAAGTACAATAAAGCAATACACAATTAAGGATCAATTATAAAACCAATTAATAGATGCACGTAGAAGGAACCAACCAGAATCAAACAAAATGCACAATCTCTCCTTTTTCCTTTTCAACATCATCATATTCAAGAGCTCATAGCTTTTCATTTCAGCAGTGATAACGATCACATTTCATCCTTATTACCTCGGCCACCCTTATTACCTCGGCCACCCTTATCACCACAACCCATCATCCTTATTACTTCGTGTTGCGGCACGCAACCCGACCCCGCCTGACAATTTTAATTCACAGCACAATCACAAACAATTTCATCACAAGAATCACCAATTCAAGGAATACAAATTCATATCAACGACTCATTTATTTGGGCCCAAGGCACCATAACATCTATCAAGTAGAAATTTCATGAACACGGTGTTGCCACATTCGCTCAATTCAGTTACATTGTTTCACAATACTCTTTTCCATTACTTTCCACGTATGGCTTTCAATTATATTACACATTCCCACATTTGAGCACATTATCAATGTTTCGTTCATTGCCCATCAATCACCTTTTACAACTTCATACAGCACAGTAGCATGACAATCAACTAGGAAGAATCAGAGAATAAAGTCTCACGTCTTAACACGTTTGAACAGTCAATTCACATATTTCCAAACAAGGTACACATACCACATACTCGAACCCAACAAGAGTATTCGACGAAGGTTAAACTTAACCATACATACCTGGGGTCGAAATTCCTTTTTAACCTTTAGTCACAAATCACCGGACCGACTAGACCGTCAATCTAGTTCACAATTAAACATATTCAACTCAGATTTGGGAACCATGCATACAATTTGAACCCCTTTTTAAGCATTTATCAACGTCTATGTGACTCCCCCTTAGATTGTCAACCATTTATTTGTGAACCTTACCCCAACCCGCTTCCTCTTACTAGATTATGGACATTAATGAACGTGCATGCAAGGTATAAACTTATATTTTAAAGAATCAATTCATGAGAGTCCCCATTTTGTTTAAAATCAAAAAATTAATGAAAAGGGCTTGGGGATTCTTACCTGTTAGAATGAAGAAGAAGATGATTACTCGAAATTTCCAGGCCTGAGTGACTTTGAAAATCCAATTGGTGTAAGATGAGGCTTTCTCCCTTAAGAACCCTCTCTTCCCTCTCTCTATTTTTGTTCAGAAAATGTTTAAAAATGAAGGGGAGGGGTGTTTTAATTAACTCGGGTCGGGTTTTAAAAATTAGAAAAATAGGGCCCGACACAAGAATGCGGTTAGAAATGCGACATGCGGTTCCCAGATCTGACCACACAATGGCCCTCAGGATGGGCCAAAAATCCAGAACACACTACCTAGGTATGCGACCAATTTTGCGGTCTGCATACACGTTATGCTATCGCATACTGGACCGTATAGTTGACTTCAAACGGGGCAGTATTCTGCCTCGGTATGAGACCACTATGCGATCCGCATACACGCTGTGCGATCGCATAGTGCGTCGCATAGCACCTACTTTCTGGAAAATCACATTCTTCAAGTCTCGGGGTACTTTTACTCAGTTCAGGTCTGTTCAAAGATTCCCAAAATAAAAAAACTCAGGGACTTTGTTCGGCAGTATTTTTAAACAAGAAAATTTTACGGGTCCTTACAGCCCAAGTCCCATATTTTCCTACGAACCCTCCGAGACCGTCAAATCATGGGTCCGGGTCCGTTTACCAAAAATGTTGACTGAAGTCAACTTTATTCAAATTTTCAATACAAAATTTTCATTTTTATCAGCTTTTCACACAAAGGCTTCCCGGCTACACGCCCGGGCTGCGCACGCAAATTGATGTGAGATAGAAGGAGGTTTTCACGACCTTGGAACACATAATTAGATAGAATATACGAGATGACCCTTTTGGGTCATCGCAATATCCCCCTCTTAAACAAACTTTCGTCCTCGAACGTGCTAAGATTCACTTTGAACTCATCAAATCACTGATTGCGCATTTCCAACACATTCCCGCGGGTGATCCCACGTCACCCCAGTCTACATAAGACTGACGACACCACCACAACCGCAATTTACCTTTTCTATTACTACCGATAAGCCTCATACCTCAATTTCTCACCTTCTAGTCATTTCCAAAATACCCGATTCTAAATCCACATCTGACATTAGCCCCAACCAGCTGCATTAACTCATGACTATACCCATAAGGCACGACCACACAATATAGCACATCACACATAGGCTATAATAACACTTGGGTCGCAATGGCTGCCCGAAATCAACTCAGCATTGGCAATTAGCCTCATATCTGATAGAACTATATTACTAACCTCCATCACACTGATAATAAAGCAAGAAACACGAAGACTTCATAACCTTGACACCCAAATCACCAAGCCACAACTAACACCACCGGGCACACACCCCGCAAGATAAACTCAAGGAGCACAAAACGAAAATGACTGAATATGAAAGGATAAACACATAAGGAAACTATCAAACAAGCCCGATAGGAAGAACTCTCTATCAATGCTAACTTACACAACAACATAACAGGGAAGGAACTAAAGAACATGAACAAATCACAAGGATACCATCCTGATAAAATTTCCACTGCGGTACTCAGCCCGGTCCAAACATATCGGATCACAAATATCACGAGGACCTCGCCCTCAACTCTGAATCACATATCGAAAATATATCATACCAATTGAAATTCTTACACTAATTCATATCATATGATAAAAATAATAATGCTAGATGATCTCACATCTCGATGGAGTATCAAATCACAACTCGTAAACAAAATACTCAGGAATCACATCAAACCTACCGTACTGGACAGCAGGAATTTACTACTAGTCTCATATCTCTCGATACTGAATAGAGACAAACAATAGACATGGGATACTACTCAAAGAATCTCCTAACAGGAGCAAACACAAAAATAGAGTACAAAGCATAAAACTCACTCGTAAACAAAACAACAATGAGACCAACTTGTCACGACCAGCAGAGCTATAATGAAATACAAATGGTGCCCCTATGTAACAAAACAAAGCATACACGTACTATAACATCTGGCACAATGGCCTCCAACCTACTATACGAAACACATCAACGGGCCGGGCCGGGCCTCCCCCTCTTGGGCGCCCTCTACTTGCCTGAATACCCTGCTGTAACACATCTGCCCAGAGCTTGGGACAATCTCTCCCCCTGTGGCTGATATCTCAATACTCAAAACAACCTCTCTGCTGACATGGTTGTGGAAACTGCACGGCCCGAGTACTTTGAGACCCATGAGTATCTGAAACCCCATGCGAAGCCGGCAATGCAAATTGAACTGGCTGACCCATAAAACCCCTATTGTGTCGTACCCTTCCTCCATAATAAGGACCAGTAAATCTCTCCGGCCTACGGGGCCTCCTCACCTCTCTGACATCTCTATCGTAGTCCCGCTTGTCGTCTCTCTCACGATCCAGCATGCCCTCAACTCTGCGAGCAATCCCTACCACCTGCTGAAATGAAATATCCGACTCTAACTCCCGAGCCATGCTAAACCGAATAACACGCTTGATGCCCTCAATGAATCTGCGAACACGCTCTCTAACTGTAGCAACCAAAGTAGGTGCATGCCTGGCCAAATCACTGAACTTGACTGCATACTCTGATACTGACATAGTGCCCTGGCACACCCGCTCAAACTCGGCGCACCATGTATCTCAGAGGGACTGAGATACAAACTCACTCAAGAACATCTCTAAAAACTGACACAATGTAAGTGAATCTAACTCGGCCGGGCTACCGAACTCATATGCCTGCCACCACTGATAAGCCGCTCCCCTGAGGTAGAACGTAACGAAAGCAACCCCGCTCATCTCCACAAGACCCATAGTACGAAGAATGCGGTGACACTCCTCCAGGAAACCCTGGGCATCATCTGTCGCCAATCCACTGAAGGTTGGAGGGTGGTACTTCTTGTACCTCTAGAGTCTAAGTTGTTCCTCCTCAGATGTTGTTGCCCTAACCACGGGCGGAACTAGGATCCTAGGTTGTGCTGCCATGACACCTGGAACCTGACCAACCTGATCTCGCTGCTCCGGAGTGTGGGCGACGGGAGTCTGAGCCCCTCCCCCGCCCTTTGAAGTAGCTGGTGCACCCGAAATCAATCCTGCCTGAGTTAGGGTACCAATCACGTGCCAGAACTGTGCCAAGGTCTCCTGAAGTCCGGGTGTAACAACAGGCGCCTCCAGTCCCCCAACTTGAACTGTTGGCGGCTCCTTAACGGCTTCTCTGGCAGGTGCTCTAGATGTCGCACATGCCCCTCGTCGACCTATGCCTCTACCTCTGCCCTTGGCGGCATCTGCTCCGGGGGTAACCTCATCAGAATATGCAGCTCGCGTCCTCACCATCTGTGAGAGAATGGAATGATAAATTTCAAACTTCAAGGTCAATGAACTCGCACGATAGGAAAGAAGGAAGTGAAGTTATCCTAATAGTCTCGTAGCCTCTCGAAGATAAGTACAGACGTCTCCGTATCGATCCACAAGACTCTACTAAACTCGCTTATGACTCGTAGCACCTATGAACCTAGGGCTCTGATACCAACTTTTCATGACCCAAATATGCCTCAGTTGGGTAGTGTGATGGCACCTAGTCTTAAGGACTAGGTAAGCCTAATATTCATGGAATAATCAACAATAATAAATAGAATCTAATATTTTTCTGAAACAAGTGATTCTTTACACATTGTATATTCCCAAAACCCGGAAGTACAAGTCATAAGCTTTTAAGAATTTACACTAAAACTCCTAAAAATACCACTGTTCAGAAATAAGTACAACAGTGCAAACAAAAATATAAGATGGTGACTCCGAAACCGCGAACGCTGAAGCGGTTTTACCTTGAGTCTCCACAACAGCAACCGCGCTACTGACAATCAATCGGCCAGCTATGCGAAAACCTGGAATCTGCACAAAAATGTGCAGAAGAGAGCACACCACAGCGGTGCCCAGTAAGTATCAAGACTTACCTCGGTGAAGTAGTGACGAGGACTAGTCAAGACACCCACTGGTCTAATAAAACTGAACAAATATCAATATAGGAATCAAGGGAATAATGATATACACATAAAGGCTACACAATATAACTAACAAGACAGTGAATTCAATATAGAAGGAAAACAATAAGTATCAGCGGAAAACCATGAAGTAACACAAAGACTGAATATAACTCAAACAAATCTGGCATGTAAATATACAACACGTACATGAATTGACTCAACAACTTAAACCACTTCTACTTCAATTTCATAGTCATCTCCACGAGGTTCTGAACCTCGGACAAATCACCACTTACGGGGCCCAATATTCGAACCCTAACACTTGGCATCTTGCGCCCTCATTCGAGTACTAACTGCATGACGACTCACGTGCCAATTGGGTCATTATCACCCATATTGTAACACAGAGTATCTATACTTGACAACAACAAGGAGTCCTAAATCCATTAGTAGTACTTAACTACGTGTATGCTTGTGCAGGTGTCCTAACATGATTTCAACAACCAATAGACATAAGGAAAATAAAAATGGCAACACGTACATTTTCATCTCATGAGTTTCCACACGAATGAACTCATACAGTAAGTGCTCCAGTACACAATATCAACAACAAGGAATTCCCCCAGGCCAACACAACATATCACAACCAATCCCTGATCTAACCCACCTTGTCACGCCACGTGTGCAATAGTAAAGTATATGCCCGCCTTGTTTCGCCACACGTGCATAAAAATGTTCCCACCTTGTCACGCCACATGCGCAACACTCAATCTCGTATCCCGCCTTATCACACCACATGTGCAATATCAGTAGTAAACAAGGCACGGCAGAAACCTTGTGCAAATCCCCATATCAACAATCGCACGGTAGAAACCTCGTGCATCACCACAACCAGTACAACAACAACAACATTGGTAAAACTTCAAGATACAATTAACACATCAACTCAGTAACCTTCGATCACAAGATAGGCAAAACTAGTTCACGAGAAATAAACATAATAAGGAGAGCTAGGCATATTAAGAATCACCCAACAAGGAAGGAAAATAGCATGTGACAGTCGCACCTAATTACACGGGGTAACAAAAAGAATTCAACATAAATCTGATAACCTCGTATAAGGGCAAGCCACGAAGGTATAGAATATCTAAACTTATTTTAAGGTCGAGCATTTACGAGAATATTCAACAATTTCCGCTTAAGGACAATTAGCAAAGGATAATCATAATTCATTTAACACCCAAAATAATTATAGGTTGCGATGAAGATAATTACAAATTTGAGATAAGCAGTTAAGAAGAAATAGCATGACAGTAAAGGAAATAATAATCTTCAAATAAGTCTATTAGGAGTAAATCCGAAAGTAAGAACTTCCACATTTAAGTAAATAAGGATGACACTAGAAATTAGGAAATTCAATCATTCTAAGGACAATTCATAATCGGCGAATATAAGGACCTATGATTCCTAAAGGGTCAACTTTCCACAAAGAAGTTCGAGCATGCACTTGTCACCTCGCGTACACAGACTAACGTCTCGGAATCGGGTAAAAATTATATTTTCCGGACACCCATTCACTCAAGAATCTAAACATATGAAAATATCTCAAATCGGAGGTCAAAAAACCCAATCAAAACTCAATAATTCGGTCTATGAAGTTTATCCCATTTTCTACCAAAATTTTTCGAAATTAAAGGTTTGATTTAAGATTGGAAACATGGAAATTGGTCTATAATGGATAGAAATCACTTACCCAAGTTACCCAGGTGCAAAAGCCTCCAAAAATCGCCTCTCCCGAGCTCCCCAATTCGAAAATGGTGAAAATAACATAAACCCTCGGATTTGATATAATGCCCAGAAATTTCGCACATGCGCCCCTGGGACCGCACTTGCGGAACTACCATCGCAGGTGCGAAAACCCACTAAAAAGCCTGGGGTCGCACCTGCGGTCAAATGGCTGCACCCGCGGCTCCGGACTTGCGGAAAACTAACCGCACCTATGAGGATTGAGGGTTTGGGCTAATTTCCGCACCTGCAAGCTACTCGCCGCACCTGCGTGTCTGCACCTGCGGAAGGTCCATCGCAGGTGCGAGACACCAGAACCAGCAATGGTTGAGCTGTCTCCAAAGTTCTAATAACACCCGATGAGCATCCTAAACGTACCCAAGGCCCCCGGGGACCCCGTCCAACCACACACACAAGTCATATAACCTAACACGGACTCGCTCGAGGTTTCAAACCACATAAAACAACACTAACACGATGAATTAAACTAAAATCCATGAAAATTCTTAAACTTCTATAAACATTAAGTTTTGCATTTAAGGTCCGAATCACGTCAAACTACGTCTGTTTCTTACAAAATTTCATAGATAACACATATAAATCATATCAAACCTGTACCGGGCTTCAGAATCGTAATGCGGGCCCGATATCACAGGTTTCACCTCAAATTTTATTTTCAAAAATCTTTATATCTTTCAGAAAACAATTTTCTTTAAAAATTCATTTCTCGGACCTGGGACCTCGGAATTCGATTCCGGGCATACGCCCAAGTACCATATTTTCCTACAGACCCTTCGGGACCGTCAAATCACGGATCTGGGTCCGTTTACCAAAAATGTTGACTGAACTCAACTTTATTCAAATTTCCAATATAAATTTTTTATTTTTATCATCTTTTCACATAAAGGCTTCCCGGCTACACGTCCGGGCAGCGCACGTAAATCGAGATGAGATAAAAGGAGGTTTTCACGACCTCAGAACACAGAATTAGATAGAATATACGGGATGACCCTTTTGGGTCATCACAGTGATACCGTAGAGAATCACCCAGTAATGGAAATACAGATATGGTAAGTGAATGGGAAGAAAATCCCATTAGAAGAGGGATTAGGAGAGGAATTTTCGAGAGACATGGGTTAGGGTTCTTCAGAGGGGAGAGAGTAGAGAGGCGGCGGGTTTAGGGGGAATGGGATTAGGGCTTGGGGTTGGGTGATTTAAAAGGGGGGGTTAAAACGTGGACCGTTGATCCCAAAGATCAAGGACCACGATTAGTTGGGGTCTTGGGTCGGGTTGTTTTAGTCAGTTGGACTAGGGGTTATTTGGTTTGGGCCTGAGGTTTATTGGGCTAATGGACTGGGTAGTTTAGGTCCGAAAAATAGGTACATTTTTTGCCAGATTTTAAATACCCAATACCTAATAAATAAATAATTTATGAAAGTAATTAATGAATAACAAAAATATCATTTGTGTACTAAAATAATTAAAAATAATTACTTAATATTATCAAAATATTAAAAAGTCATTTTCTGCATAAATAATGTAATTATATATGCATATGGCCTATTATTGCAAAATGAGCAATTTAGCCTTAAAAATACAAATGTAATTATAAGAAATGCACTGAAAATATTTAAAACCTCATATTGGTATAAATGATAATTTTAGATGCTTAAATCATCATAAAAATAATTTGGAGGGTAGTTATTGGATATTCATATAATAAAATGCATAAAGAAAATAATTTAAAGCCTTCAAAAATTATGAAAAATTATGAAAAATGCTTGTATAGGTTTATAAGCTAAATGATGATGCAAATATACTATTTTGAAAGTGTGTATGTGTGTGTGTTTAAAATATGAGAGAAAAATTGGGTATCAAAAATAGCCACGCGCTATGGGTGCGCATATGTGAGTGGTTTGAGCCCATGTGCGAGCACCAGGGTATTTATCTATGCTCGGGATAGTGCTTAGGCTATGATATGCCTAGAGTTGACTGTTAAGCTTTAAGATAAAACGTTTTTCATATTTTTATCATTATTGTGAACTATTTGAGCCATGTTTGAAATTAAGAAGAGGCTAATTCCCTGAATAAAACTTGGAAATTGCTAGTTTTGTGATAAATTGCTGTATTTGAGCTACGATAGCAAACATTGCACATGACTACACTTTAGCATATAATTATACCAGTCCAGAAGCATGAAATAGGATATTTTATCAATCATATACATGTGTTCTTGTATACTTGCTTTTGTGCGATATGATTTGGATTCAAATGTTGATACTATAGCACGTGAGTTGTCTGTGCGGATCCAAATATTGATAATATAGCACGCGCGTTGTCCCTGCAGCACGTGAGTTGTCTGTACGGATTTAGATATTGATACTATAGCACATGAGTTGTCCGTGCGGATCCATACGTTGATACTATAGCACGTGACTTGTTCGTGCATCATGTGGGTTATCTGTGCGGATCCATTATATAACACGTGAGTTGTCTGTGCAGCACGTGAGTTGTCCGTGCAGATCCAGATATTGGTGCTATAGCACGTGAGTTGTCCGTGTGGTTTATATTGATGTGAGCTCTGGGAGAGCTGGTTACCTTTCATGATTTCATACTTATTTATATAATTAAATTAGTGAATTGAATGGAATAAAATGAGAAATTTTGCAAGAACCTGTCACGACCCAAAATCCCAACACAGGTCGTGATGGCGCCCAACACCGGAGTCAGGCAAGCCAACAGTTGTTTACTAGTGAGATTATCCTTATTTGAAATATCAACCCCACACTTACCAAATTTTAAGCTTAGATCATTTAAGTAGAAGTGGATAAATTAACCAACTTAAGTAAATGCAGCCGCAAGGATCATGAACCAATATATACACTCCCAAAATATAGAGTCTACTATATGTGTGCCAAGAACTAGTGTCACAAGTATACAGGCGAACTAGTAGAATATACAAAAGATGAAATAAATTGTTCTACTGTCTGAAGGAAGTAGACAGAAATAAGCAAAAGATAACTCCATAGTGTTGCTGAGAGTCGCCAAGGGAAGCAGCTCACCGTGGAGTCAGGTCCAGAATATACTCCCAGGGTAAAGCTCCGGTTGGATAACCAGATGCACCAGCCTTAAAACCTGTGCAATTAAGTACAGAAGCGTAGTATGAGTACATAAACATGTCACGACCCAAATCCCCACACGGGTCGTGATGGCGCCCAACAACGGGGTTAGGAAAGCCAACATAAATTACACTAAGTGTTACCCTTCCCATGTGATTAATTATTCGAACTTTTTACCAATTTTTAAGCATTTATTAACATGATAATAGCCGGTGACATAAAAATAAATCCATCGGATACATGAGCCAAAAGATAAGCATATGTATGGATATACAACCCAAAACCCAAAATATACGCAAAGGGTGTGCCAGGAACTAGTGTCACGAGTATCACGGGCACTATATGAATATACAAGGGTAATATATATACACAATCCCATAGTCTAAATAAAATAGACAGGAAAATGACAAAAGGAAACTCCATGGTGCTGCCAGAGATCGTTAGGAAGAGCAGCTCACCGCGAAGTCGACTCAGCCTAGTCAGTATCTAAAACCGGCCTGATAATCAGATGTACCAGCCTCCTGACCTGTACAGTCAAGTACAGAAGAAGAGGAAGTGCAGCATGAGTACATAATAAATATGTACCCAGTGAGTATCCCGCCCAAACTCGAAAGAGTAGTGACGAGAGGTCGACTAGATACTCACTAAGGTCCAGCAATATAATATATGACGAAATATGGCTAAAACAATAGGCATGGAAAGACAGTGAGCAACAAGTATATAGCAAATAACGATAACCGGATAATAACTGAAAAGGGACAACAAGGTACCAAAAATCTTCTCTTATGCCTGACACTCGAATTTTTATTAAATGACTCAAAACTCAAGTGATCATACACATACCAAGACAACACAACCGGACGGAGTCATAAGGGTGGTCATAGGGACTAGGGGTCATAAGCTATCCCACGATCGCGAATCATACCTGCGACTCGCGTGCTGACTCGATATAATAAGCTATCCCACGATCACACATCATCCCTACGACTCGTGTGCTGACTCGATAATAATAATAAGCTATCCCGCGATCGCGCATCATCCCTGCGACTCGTGTGCTGACTCGATAATAATAATAATAAGTTATCCCATGATCGCGCATTATCCCTGCGACTCGTGTGCTGACTCGATATCAAGTGTGTATATATATAAGTACATGTGTGTACCAACTCAACAGTGAAATCAACAGGACTGTGTCAATACCACGGATAGCTTATGGGATCCAAATCATAATGTTTCATGTTTCCATAACAACTCAACAATAATTTCAACTCTTAACACATGAAAGGAACAAATAAGGCACATAGTGGCATGCTCATGAGTCCTAAACCTACCCGATATAGCAATATAGTCGCCACGTACGGACTCTCGTCACTTGGTACGTACGCAGCCCCCACAACATGTATACATAGAAAATAAGGAACCCGTGGGGACATTTCCCCCTTACAAGGTTGGAAAGGAGACTCACCTTGCCCTCGCGACGAAACCACCCCTCGGATCAAGGATGCACCCGCATCTCCGAAATCTACCCTCGACGGCTCGCAACTAGCCAAATATAGTTTAATGAAATCAATGCATGCTCAAAGTAGGGAAATCATTCTAATTTACCCAAAATTTGACATTCTTGAGAAAATCTAAAAATCCAACCCCGAGCCCACATGCTCGGATTCCGAAAACTCTCGAAGGGATCACTCACCCGAAGCCTAAGGATCATAATTACGTCATTATTTTCTGGAATGCAAATCTAATATTGGGTGGTTTATCAAATTCTTAAGAGCCCTAACTTTTACTACCCAATTCTTGATTTTTTTGATGTTTTAGTAATTTATTCTAGAGAAAATCTATGTAAAGATTTAGGAAATAAGAGAGGAATTACTTACCTTGGCACTACTTAGGTCGTGGGGGTGCTTCTCTAGCTTGGAGGTCCTCTAATGGAGGTTGTGCATGTGAAAAATGAAGAAAATCCCGTGTTTTAGACATTTAAAGGGGTCTGCCTCCAGTGGTTTCCGCACTGCGACCAAGGGACCGCACCTATAGGTCCAGCGACCAAGGGACCGCACCTGCGGTCCTGCACCTGCAAGGAAATGACCGCACCTGCAGAAATTGGCGAGCGGCTAGGGATCGCATCAGCGGAAGGTTTTCTGCACCTGCGGACCCGCCCCTACGGAAAGGATTTAGCATCTGCAAAGGCTGGGGGACCCTGAATTTCCGCACATGCTGCTAGGCAACCGCACCTGCAGTCACACCAGCAACAGCTGCACCATCAGTTGTTTTAGCTGGTTTTTGGCCTCATTAGGTGCCCGGGAGGCACTTGGGCCCACCCGAGCCCTAATCCAAATATACCAACGAGTCCCAAATCATAATATGGACTACGTCGATCCCTCGGAACACCTAAAACAACGCTAAAACTCAAAATCACACCCCCAAACCCCAAGAACCAAACTTAGAAATTTTCAGTTTTCTAGACTTCGCTCAAAACGCGCCGAACCGACCTATAAAACTCGGAATGACCTCAAATTTTGCTGGCAAGTCATAATTAACATAACAAAACTATTTCCGATCTCGTAATTCCGTTCGGACCTCGATAACAAAAAACACGTCCCAAACCAAAATGTGAACTTTAGGAACTTCTTATTTCAATATTGGGCGCCGAAATGCCCCCGGGTCATCAGAAACCCAATCTGAACATACGCCCAAGTCCGAAATCATCACACGAAGCTACCGGAACCGACAAAACTCAATTTCGGGGTTGTTTACCCAAAATGTTGACCGAAGTCAAACTTGGCCTTAAAGGCCAACCTTAAAGAACCAATTGTTCTTATTGCACTCAAAACACCTCCGAATCCCGGACCACCATTCCCTGCAAGTCATAAATCATAAAAATGCCGTTATAGGAAGTTTCATTTAGGGGAACGTGGTCCAATAACGCAAAACGACCGGTCGGGTCGTTACATTTTCCACCTATTAAACAAACGTTCGTCCTCGAAAGGGTCTAGAATCATACCTGAAGTGCTGAATAAGTATGGATATCTGCTCCGCATGTCCTCCTCGGACTCCCAGGTCGCCTACTCAACTGGTTGGCCCCTCCACTGGACCTTTACGGCAGAAACTCTCTTGGACCTCAACTGGCGGTCCTGTCTATCAACAATAGCAACTGGCTCCTCCTCGTAGCCCAACCTCTCATCCAACTGAAAAGTGCTGAAATCGACCACATGAGAGAACTCAGGGTGGTACCTCCGGAGCATGGATACATGAAAAACTGGGTGAACTCCTGATAAGCTGGGAGGCAAGGCCAGCTCATAAGAAACCTCCCCAACTCACTTCAACACCTCGAATGGACCTATAAACCTTGGGCTCAGCTTGCCCTTCTTCGCAAACCTCATAATACCCTTCATAGGCGAAACTTTCAACAGGACCCTATCTCCCTCCATAATTGATACATCACGCGCCCTCTGATCCATCTAACTCTTCTGTCTGGACTGTGCTGTACGGAGTCTCTCCTGAATGAACTTCACTTTCTCCAAGGAATCCCTCACCAGGTCGGTGCCGTATAACTTAGCCTCGCCAGGCTCAAACCACCCGATAGGAGAACGACATCGCCGACCATACAAAGCCTCAAATGGTACCATCTCAATGCTGGACTGATAACTATTATTGTAAGCAAACTCGGCCAAAGGCAAGAACCGGTCCCACTGACCCCCGAAATCAATCACACATGCCCTGAGCATGTCCTCCAATATCTGAACTGTACACTCTGACTGACCATCAGTCTGGGGATGAAATGTTGTGCTGAGGTCTATCTGGGTGCACATCTCACTATGCAATGCTCTCCAGAAGTGCAAGGTGAACTGAGGACCCCGATCTGATATGATGGACATCAGCACACCATGCAACCGGACTATCTCCCGAATGTAGTTCTGGGCCAACCTCTCATATGAATATGTAGTAGCCACTGGAATGAAATGTGTCGATTTGGTCAATCTATCCACAATGACCCAAACCGCGTCAACCTTCTGCAAAGTCCGAGGCAACCCAACCACGAAGTCCATAGCAATGCACACCCATTTCCACTCAGGAATGGGCATCTGTTGAAGTAGGCCTCCTGGCCTCTGGTGCTCATACTTAACCTGCTGGCAATAAAGGCACCTAGTCACATACTCCACAATGTCCTTATTCATTCGCCTCCACCAGAAATGCTACTTCAAATCACGATACATCTTTGTAGCACCAGGGTGAATAGAATATCGAGAATTGTGCTCCATCTCTAGAATCCTCTCCCTCAGGGAATCAACATTAGGAACACATAAGCGGCCCTGAAGTCTCAGAACACCATCCTCGCCAATAGTAACCTCCTTGGCCCTAACCTGAACCACTGTCTCCCGAAGCTCTGCCAAGCACGGATCATAGAACTGTCGGGCCTTAATCTCTCCCAATAACGAAGACTGAGCAAGTACATGTGCCAAAACTTGACGAGGCTCTAAAATATCTAATCTCACCAAACGATTGGCAAAGGACTGAATGTCCAATGCTAGAGGTCTCTCCTCCGCTGCAATATAAGCCAAGCTACCCATACTCTCAGCCTTCCAGCTCAAAGAATCTGCCACCACGTTAGCCTTGCCCAGGCAATAAAGAATGGTGATATCATAATCCTTCAACAAATCAAGCCATCTGCGCTGCCTCAAATTAAGATCCTTCTGTTTGAATAAGTGCTGCAAGCTGCGGTGGTGGGTATAAACCTCACATGTCACTCCATACAAATAGTGCCTCCAGATCTTAAGAGCATGAACAATCGTCGCTAACTCCAACTCGTGCACAAGGTAATTCTTCTCATGAATCTTCAGCTGACGTGAAGCACAAGTAATAACTCTCCCCTCCTGCATCAACACGCACCCCAAGCCAATTCGTGAAGCATCGCAATACACCGTGTACCTCCCAGAACCGGATGGCAATACTAGAACTGGCGCTGAGGTCAATGCTGTCTTGAGCTTCTGAAAGCTCGCCTCACACTCGTCAGACCATCGAAACAGGGCATTCTTCTGAGTCAATGGAGCTGCAATAGAAGAGAAACCCTCCACAAATCAGTGATAATAGCCTGCTAGGCCCAAAAAGCTCCTGATCTCAGTAGCTGAAGTAGGACGCGACCAACTCTGAACTGCCTCGATCTTCTGAGGATCAACCTTGATACCCTCTTCGGATACCACATTCCCCAAAAATTCCACGGAATCCAACCAAAACTCACACTTGGAGAACTTGGCATATAGCTTCTGTTCTCGCAAGGTCTGGAGCACAACTCTCAAATGCTGCTCGTGCTCCCCCAGGCTACGGGAGTAAATTAAAATGTCATCAATGAACATAATGACGAAGGAATCAATATACGGCATGAACACCCTATTCATCAAGTCCATAAAGGCGGTTGGGGAGTTATTCAAGCCGAAGGACATCACCATGAACTCATAATGTCCATATCTCGTACGAAAAGCAGCCTTCGGAACATCTGAAGCCCGAATCCTTAACTGATGATACCCTGATCTCAAGTCAATCTTAGAAAACACACGAGCACCCTGCAACTGGTCAAACAAATCATCGATGCGCGAAAAGGGATACTTGTTCTTAATGGTAACCTTGTTCAATTGGAGGTAGTCAATACACATCCGCATAGATCCATCCTTCTTCTTCACAAATAGAACTGGAGCACCCCACGGCGACACACTCGGTCTGATGAACCCCTTAGCTAACAACTCCTCAAGTTGCTCCTTCAACTCTTTCGGAGCCATACAATATGGAGGAATTGATATAGGCTGAGGATCTGGGGCTAAATCAATGCAGAAATCAATATCACGGTCCGGAGGCATACCCGGAAGATCCGAAGGAAATACATCAATATACTCTCAAACAACTAGCATGGAATCAATCGTCGGAGACTTGGCGGTGGTGTCCCGCACATAAGCCAAAGAGGCTAGACACCCCTTCTCGACCATATGTCGAGCCTTCAAGAATGAAATAACCCAGCTGGATGCGCTAACTGAATAACCCCTCCACTTCAGCCTAGGAGACTCAGGCATGGCTAAAGTAACTGTCTTGGCATGGCAATCGAGCATGGCATGATAAGGAGATAGCCAATCCATGCCCAGAATAACCTCAAAATCAACCATGTCGAGCAATAAAAGGTCAGCTCTGGTCTCAAACTCACAGAAGGTAATCACACAAGACCGATACACCTGGTCTACCACCACAAAGTCGCCCACAGGGGTGGACACATATATAGGAGACCCCAAAGACTCCCGAGAGACACAGAAAAGGAGCAAATAATGCTGAAACATATGAATAAGTGGATCTTGGATCAAACAATACTGAAGCCTCTCTACCACATACTGAGATAATAATTGTGATCACGGCGTCTTAGGCCACTACATCTGATCTGGCCGGAATGGCATAAAACCTAGCTGAAGCACCTGAAGGCTGAGCTCCCCCAGAATGAGCTGGAGCTGACTGACCCCTTCCGGACTGGCCTCCCCCTCTAGGACGGCCCATGCCAACCTGACCCCCACCTCTAGGCGGTTGAACTGCTGGTGCTTAAACCGCGGGCTGGTGACTCTGTTGCACAGCCTTGCCCCGATAGTTGGGACAATCCTTCCTGATGTGGCCTAAGTTTCCAACCTCGAAGCACCTCATAAATGACATATCCTGCTGACCCGAAGAAGATTCCTGAATGGCCGGAGGGCAATGAGAGACCTCAGGCATAGCACTGAAATAAGGATAAAAAGATCTCTGATGACTGGAATGACCACTGGGAGAACCCTGAATAGCTGGAGGTCGATAGGAGCGCTCTGGCATGACACTGAACTGGGGCCTAACTGGGACACCTCGGGGAGGTGGTGGGGGTGTTGCATATGAAGACCTGCTGGACCGACCGCCTCCAAACTGACCCCTTCCCCTAGTTGGAGCACCCCTAAAATCACCTGTAAATCTGGCCCTCTTGTCCTACTGACCCTGCTCCCTGCTCCTCATTCGGTATCCCTCAATCCGTCGAGCTATATCGACACAAGCTGGTACGAGGTACCCATCTCCACCTCTCGAGCCATGGTGGACCTAATACCTAGATGCAACCCTTCCACAAACCTCCGAACTCTCTCAACATCGGTGGGTAATATCATAAGAGCATGGCGTGACAGCTCTGAAAATCTGGCCTCATAATCCGTCACGGACATCCGCCCCTGCTCTAACCGCTCAAACTGACCCCTCAGCTCCTCCATCTCAGAGGGTGGAATATATCTATCCAAGAACATCTGTCTGAACTACTCCCAAGTGATAGTAGGAGAATCGGCTGGCCTGCTGAGAATATAAGACAGCCACCATTTGCGAGCTCTGCCCTCTAACTGGAAAGCAGTGAAATCCACTCCATGGGATGCTAGGATCCCCATGTTGTGCAGTCTATCCCTGCACCTATCAATGAAATCATGGGTATCCTCACCTCGCTCACCCCCGAAGAATGGGGGCGTAAGCGGGTCTATTTGTCTAACATATTATGCTGGTCACCACCCACAACTGGTTTGAGCTCCGGTGCTGCCGCTACAGGCTGGGCATCATCCACGGGCAGTGTACCCGGGGTGGGATGTAATGCTGCTGTCGGACCTGCGGCCTGGGCAGTAGGGGTCTGGGCTCCCCCTCCCACTTGTGAAGTGACAGGATCTGCTGGAAATAAACCAGCCTAGGACATGGTGTCCATGAATCTCATCATACAGCCCATGGCTGCCTGAAGGCCTGACGCCGTCATAAAGTCTACGGGTGTCGGATCTGTTGGAGGCACCTCATCCTGCTCCTCTAATATAGGGTCCTCTGGTGGCAGGACCAAAATTTCTCTGGGACGCCCTCGTCACCTACCACGGGCAGGTTCCCTACCCCTGCCCCTACCACGGCCTCGAGCGGTGGGGACGGCACCCTCTCCCAGATCAGGAACATGAGATGCACGCGTCCTCACCATATGTGATAGAATAGAAGAATGAATTTAGTAAAGCATAGGCTGCATGATAGAGTAAGAACAAGTAGAGCTTTCCTAACACCCTGTAGCCACCTGAAGATAAGTACAGACGTCTCTGCACCGATCTGCAAGACTCTACTGGGGTTCTCCGGGACTCGTGAGACTTACATGAACCTAGTGCTCTGATACCACGTTGTCACGACCCAAATCCCCACACAGGTCACGATGGTGCCCAACAACGGGATTAGGCAAGCCAACATAAATTACACTAAGTATTACCCTTCCCATGTGATTAATTATTCCAACTTTTTACCAGTTTTTAAGCATTTATTAACATGATAATAGCATGTGACATAAAAATAAAGCCATCAGATACATGAACCAAAAGATAAGCATATGTATGGATATACTGCCCAAAACCCAAAATATACGCGAAGTGTGTGCCAGGAACTAGTGTCACGAGTATCATGGGCACTATCTGAATATACAAGGATAACACACACACACACACACACACACACACACACACATATATATATATATATATATATATATATATATATATATATATATATATATATACAACCCCATAGTCTGAATGAAATAGACGGGAAAATGACAAAAGGAAACTCCAGGGTGCTGCCAGAGATCGTCAGGAAAAGCAGCCCACCGCGAAGTCGACTCAGCCCAGTCAGTATCTAACACCAGCCTGATAATCAGATGTACCAGCCTCCTGACCTGTACAGTCAAGTATAGAAGAAGAGAAAGTGCAGCATGAGTACATAATAAATATGTACCTAGTGAGTATCCCGCCCAAACTCGAAAGAGTAGTGACGAGAGGTCGATTAGATACTCACTAAGGTCCAGCAATATAATATATGACAAAATATGGCTAAAAAATAGGCATGGAAATACAGTGAGCAACAAGTATATAGAAAATAACGACAACCAGATAATAACTGAAAAGGGACAACAAGGTACCAAAAATGTTCTCTTAATCGATGTCTGACACTCCAATTTTTATTAAATAACTCAAAACTCAAGTAATCATACACATACCAGGACAAGACAACCGGCCGGAGTCATAAGGGTGTTCATAGGGACTGGGGGTCATAAGCTATCCCACGATCGCGAATCATACTTGTGATTCGCGTGCTGACTCGATATAATAAGCTATCCCACGATCGCGCATCATCCCTGCGACTCGTGTGCTGACTCGATAATAATAATAATAATTAGCTATTCCACGATCACGCATTATCCCTGCGACTCGTGTGCTGACTCGATATCAAGTGTGTGTATATATATAAGTACATGTGTGTACCAACTCAACAGTGAACTCAACAGGACTGTGTCAATACATGGATAGCCAACTGATGTTTCATGTTTCCATAACAAGTCAACAATAATTTCAACTCTTAACACATGAAAGGAACAAATAAGGCACATAGTGGCATGCTCATGAGTCCTAAAGCTACCCGATATAGCAATATAGTCGCCACGTACGGACTCTCGTCACTTGGTACGTACGCAGCCCCACAACATGTATACATAGAAAATAAGGAACCCGTGGGAACATTTCCCCCTTACAAGGTTGGAAAGGAGACTCACCTCGCCCTCGCGACGAAACCACCCCTTGGATCAAGGATGCGCCCGCATCTCCGAAATCTACCCTCGACGGCTCGCAACTAGCCAAATATAGTTTAATGAAATCAATGCATGCTCAAAGTAGGGAAATCATTCTAATTTACCCAAAATTGGACATTCTTGAGAAATTTTAAAAATCCAACCTCAGGTCCACATGCTCGGATTCCGAAAATTCTCGAAGGGATCACTCACCCGAAGCCTAAGGATCATAATTACGTAATTATTTTCTGGAATGCATAGCTAATATTGGGTTGTTTATCAAACTTAAGAGCCCTAACTTGTACTACCCAATTCTTGATTTTTTTGATATTTTAGTAATCAATTCTAGTTGAATTCTATGTAAAGATTTAGGAAAATAGAGAGGAATTACTTACCTTGGCACTACTTAGGTCGTGGGGGTGCTTCTCTATCTTGGAGGTCCTCTAATGGAGGTTGTGCATGTGAATAATGAAGAAAATCCCGTGTTTTAGACATTTAAATGGGTCTGCCTCCAGTGGTTTCCGTACCTGTGACCAAGGGACCGCACCTGCAGTCCCGCACCTGCGAGGAAATGACCACACCTTCAGAAATTGGCGAGGGGCTGGGGATCGCACCAGCGGAAGGTTTTCCGCACCTGCGGACCCGCCCCTACGGAAAGGGTTCCGCATCTACGAAGGCTGGGGGGCCCTGAATTTCCGCACCTGCGAGGCTGGGACCGCAGAAGCGGTCCCGCACCTGCGGTCACACCAGCAACAGATGCACCAAGAGTTGCTTTAGCTGGTTTTTTGCCTTGTTAGGTGCCCGGGAGGCACCTGGTCACACCCGAGCCCTAATCCAAATATACCAACGAGTCCCAAATCATATTATGGACTCGCTCGAGCCCTCGGAACACCCAAAACAATGCTAAAACTCAAAATCACACCCCCAAACCCCAAAATAAAACTTAGAAATTTTTAGTTTTCTAGACTTCCCTCACAACGCGCCGAACCAACCTATACAACTCGGAATGACCTCAAACTTTGCAGGCAAGTCATAATTAACATAACAGAACTATTCCCAATCTCAGAATTCCGTTCGGATCTCGATAACACAAAAACATGTCCCAAACCAAAATATGAACTTAAGGAACTTCTTATTTCAATATTGGGCGCCAAAATGCCTCCGGGTCATCAGAAACCCAATCCGAACATACGCCCAAGTCCGAAATCATCACACGAAGCTACCGGAACCGGCGAAACTCGATTTCAGAGTCGTTTACCCAAAATGTTGACCGAAGTCAAACTTGGCCTTAAAGGCCAACCTTAAGGAACCAATTGTTCCTATTGCACTCAAAACACATCCGAATCCCGGACCACCAGTCCTCGCAAGTCATAAATCATAAAATGCCACTATGGGAAGTTTCATTTAGAGGAACAGGGTCCGATAACGCAAAACGACCGGTCGGTTCGTTACAAAACATATATGTACCCAGTTAGTATCCCGCCTAACCTCGAAGAAGTAGTGACGAGAGGTCGACGTGATACTTACTAGGGTCAGACAATGTGAAATAAGTACAGGCTAACCAGTAATAGCAGTAATGAACAGTAATAAGGAAATGAGCATCAAATGACAATCTTTAGTACCCTCGCGCCATCCTTTTCCATGGCATACAAGTTATTTACCCTTCTTTCTTTTCACGAAATCGACAGTTACAATTACAGGTCTTCTCACAAATTACCAATAATATAACAGGCTATGATCGTACAGTCATTACGACGTGAAAAGTAAATGTGCACCGCTGAGGGTCGAACGGCCCGAACCATAGATGCATCTATCTGCCCCGCTCGCGAATCGAACATGCGACACGATTAATATAATACTAAGACCACCCCCTCTCGTGAATCATACCTGCTACTCGGGTTAATATAATATTAGGGCTACCCCATCGCGAATCATCCATGCAACTCGGGTTCCCATATAAGCAGGAGGTTTCCAGATAATTTAGCAAGGAACATACTAACAGTGTGAGACTTTTAGAAATGTCAACTTCAAGCGTAACCCTTAGGACTTCACATGTGAGATTCGAGGATATTAGACTACTTAATCCATATACAAGATCACATATACAACACATAAAGCATGCTTGTGAGTCCTAAACTACCCAACAAGGCATAATAGTAGCTACGCACGACTCTCATCACTTCGTGCGTGCGCAGCCCCCACAAATAAGGACAAAAACACCATTTATAATCACCTATGAGGACAATTCCCTCTTACAAGGTTAGAGAGGAGACTCACCTCGTGTCGAATTTACTCCACGGACCAAGAACGCGCAGAAAACTCCGAACTCTACACCTGAGGACTCGAAACTAGCCAAATGTTATACAAATACATTAATTTATGCTTAAAGTATGGAAATTCTCCTACTCATTTAGTAAATTCACCATTCTTGAAGAAATTCTAAAATCCAACCCCGGGCCCGCATGCTCGGATTCCAAAAATTCTCGAAGGAAACACTCACCCATAGCCTAAGGATCATTAATATATGGTTTTTCCTTGATTTCATAGCTAATTCACGGGTAGATTCTCAAATTATCAAAAGCCCTAGGTTACTACCCAATTCCTTAATTTTTCACTAATTAGGTAATTAAATTAAACAAGGAATTCATTCATTAACAAGTCTTGAGATGAAATTTACTTACCTTTTAGGGGTTGGGTAGCCCTTTTCCCAACCTCTCAAAGTGTTTAATGGAGGAAAGACTGAAGAAAACCATGAAGAATCCCATATTTAAGAAACACACTGCCTAACAGTGGTTTCGCATCTGCGGCTCAAGGACCGCACCTGCGAGCGAAGGCTCGAACCTGCGGAAATGGACGAGGAGGCCTGGGCTCGCACCTGTGGAGAGGAAACCGCACCTGCGTCTCCGCTCCTACGGAACTTTGTCTGCACCTGCGAGAAATGGGCTGCCCGCTGGGGGTCGTACCTCCGAGGATGGGACCGCAGGAGCGGTCCCGCACTTGCGACTATGCAACCGCATCTATGGTCAACACCAGAACAGGTGCACCAGCAGCTATTTCAGCTGGTTTTTGGCCTCCTGTGGTGTCCGGGAGGCACCTGGGCCCACCCGAGCCCCCTTCCAAATATACCAATAAGTCCCAAATCATAAACGGACTTGATCGAGCCTTCGAAACACCCAAAACAACGCTAAAACTCAAAATCACACCTCAAAACCCCTAGAATCAAACTTAGGAACTTTAAGTTTTCTTGACTTCGCTAACAACGCGCCGAACCGACCTATACTACTCGGAATGACACCAAATTTTACAGGCAAGTCATAAATGACATAACGGAACTATTCCCCATCTCGGAAGTCCGTTCGGACCTCAATAACACAAAAACACGTCCCAAACCACAATAGGAACTTCTTATTTCAATATTGTGTGCTGAAATGCTCCCGGGTCATCAGAAACCCATTCTGAACATAAGCCCAGGTCCGAAATCATCATACGAAGCTACCGGAATCGTCGAAACTCGATTCTGAGGTCGTTTACCCAAAATATTGACCAAAGTCAAACTTGGCCTTAAAGGCCAACCTGAAGGAATCAAGTGTTCCAATATTGCTCTAAACACTTCTGAATCCCGGACCACCCGCCCCCGCAAGTCATAAATCACAATAATCCACTATGGGAAGTTTCACTTAGGGGAACAGGGTCCGATAACACAAAACGACCGGTCGGGTCATTACATTATCCACCTCTTAAACAAACGTTCATCCTCGAACGATTCTAGAATCATACCTGAAGTGCTGAATAAGTGTGGATATCGGCTCCACATGTCCCCTTCCGACTCCCAAGTCGCTTCCTCGGCTGGTTAGCCCCTCCACTAGACCTTCACTGCAGAAACTCTCTTGGACCTCAATTGGCAATGTTGTCTATCAATAATAGCATCTGGCTCCTCCTCATAGCCCAACCTCTCATCCAACTGAATAGTGCTGAAATCAACCATGTAAGAGAAGTCGGAGTGGTACCTCCGGAGCATGGATACATGAAAAACTGGATGAACTCCTGCTAAACTGGGAGGTAAGGCCAGCTTATAAGCAACCTCCCCAACTCGCCTCAACACCTCGAAGGGACCTATAAACCTTGGGCTCAGCTTGCCCTTCTACCCGAACCTCATAATACCCTTCATCGACGAGACTTTCAACAGAACTTTATCTCCCTCCATAAATGATACATCACGCGCCTTCTGATCCGCGTAACTCTTCTGCTTGGACTGTGCTGTGCGGAGCCTCTCCTGGATCAACCTCACTTTCTCCAAAGCATCCCTCACCAAGTCGGTTTCATATAACTTAGCCTCGCCAGGATCAAACCACCCGATAGGAGAATGACATTGCCGACCATACAAAGCCTCAAATGGTGCCATCTCAATGCTTGACTGATAACTATTATTGTAAGAAAACTCAGCCAAAGGCAAGAAGTGGTCCCACTGACCTCCGAAGTCAATCACACATGCCCTGAGCATGTCCTCCAATATCTGAACTGTACGCTCCGACTGACCATCAGTCTGAGGGTGAAATGATGTGCTAAGGTCTATCTGGGTACCTGATCACGCTCAACTATGTCTAATAAAAGACTAAGCGGGCGTTGCAAATATAATCCGGGGTATTACGCCCAGAGTCGATCCCACAGGGAATTTACGTATCAATTAATTCGTTAGAATACGCAACTTTTACTCAATCAATTCTCTCAAGACTTTTTAATATAACTTGGTGATGTTTTACTAATTCTACTGACAATAATAATAAACTAGCAATTACTAACAATGTGTTGTAAATAATGATAATAAAGGCCTAAGGTTTGGTTTCCCCCGTTGGTGAATTCTTTCTAGGATATTTCTTATAGCTTAATTAATCGTCTCTATCAATCATGAACACTTTATCTACCATAAATATCTCTCAAGTAATTATGATAAGTTACTAGACTCACTCTCTCAAGTTACGCTAGCTAGATTGCAATACAGTTCACTTTAGATTGCACCCGAGGTATCGTTATCTCTAATCCAACCTCTAAACCCTCGGTTATGACTTTCTTCTATACTCCGGGAGTGATGTTGTTCAAATAACTACCTAAATATGCACTCTCTCTCAAGTAGATGCATAATATATAGGAACAACTAATTGAGGGCCCTTTCAATCAACTACAACAAGAACGTAGCTGAACAAATAGAGATTAATCAACCAAAATATATTAATATCACAACAAATTCATTCCCAACGAGTTCTACCAAAACCCTAGATTAAAGAAATTAGCTAGACATGTTCATAAGAATCAAACTCAAAATAACTTGCATAATTGAACCACAAAGTAATGAATAAAAGATGTAAAAATCAATGTTTTTGTCACTTCAATGGTTTTCTCTCTTCAAATCCTTCGTCTGCATTCCAATCCTCGTTAATTTGTGTTTTAGGGGGTCTATTTATATGTTTAGGACAAACCCTAAACGTGTAGGAGACTTCTATTCCAACCGGGAAACACTTAAAAACCGAAACAGGGGCCTGGCGCTTGGGCCCTGGCGCCTGGATAACGCCAGGCTAAGGCTGGTGTTTGGACTCTAACGCCATGCAGGGTCAGGCGTTTGGGCTCTGGCGCCTGGCTATAGCCTGGTGCACTCCTCCTCGCCTCCTGAGCGTATTTTCGATGTATTTGCATCCATTTAGCTCGGTTTCCATATCCAATTCACCTACACATGAAATAGACTCTATTATGCACATAAAAAGTGTATTTTTATCATTAACGCACATAAAATGTAGGGCATATAACATGTTAAACCATGAATTCTAGTCTCGCATCAGTACCCATCTCACTATACAATGCTCTCCAGAAGTGCGAGGTGAATTGAGGACCTCGATTTGATATAATGGACACCGGTACATCGTGCAACCGGACTATCTCCCGAATGTAGATATGTGCCAACCTCTCAGAAGTATAAGTAGTAGCTACTGGAATGAAATTCTCCGATTTGGTCAATCTATCCACGATGATCCGAACCGCTTCAACCTTCCGCAAAGTCCGAGGCGACCCGACCACGAAGTCCATAGTGATGCGCTCTCATTTCCACTCAGGAATGGGAATCTGCTGAAGTAGGCCTCCTGGCCTCTGGTGCTCATACTTCACCTGCTGGCAATTAAGACACCTAGCCACAATATTAGGAACACATAATCGGACCTGAAGTCTTAGAACACCATCCCCACAAATAGTAACCTCTTTGGCTCTACCCTGAACCACTGTCTCCCGTAGCTCTACCAAATACGGATCATCATACTGCCGAGCCTTAATCTCTCCCAATAACGAAGACTGAGCAACCACATTTGCAAGAACTCGACGAGGCTATGAAAGGTCTAATTTCACCAGGCGATTAGCAAAGGAGTGAATGTCCCAGGCTAGAGGTCTCTCCTCTGCTGCAATATAATCCAAGCTACCCATACTCTCTGTCTTCCTGCTCAAAGCGTCTGCTACCACATTCGCATTGCGCGGATGATAAAGAATGGTGATATTATAATCCTTCAACAACTCAATCCATATGCGGTGCCTTAAATTAAGATCCCTCTGCTTGAACAAGTGCTGCAGGCTGCGGTGGTCTATATAAACCTCACAGGACACCCCATACAAGTACTGCCTCCGAATCTTAAGAGCATGAACAATCTCCGCCAACTCCAAATCGTGCACTAGGTAATTCTTCTCATGAACCTTCAGCTGGCGTGAAGCATAAGCAATAATTCTCCCTTCCTGCATCAACACACATCCCAAACCAACTCGTGAAGCGTCGCAATACACTGTGTACATCCCCGAACCGGAAGCAATACCATAACTGGTGTTGAAGTCAATCTTGTCTTGAGCTTCTGAAAGCTCACCTCACACTCGTCAGACCATATGAACGGGGCATTCTTCTGAGTCAATCTAGTAAATGGAGTTGCAGTAGAAGAGAACCCCTCCACAAATCTGCGATAATAGCCTGCTAGACCCAAAAAGCTCCTGATCTCTGTAGCTGAAGTAGGACGCAACCAACTCTGAACCGCCTCAACCTTCTGAGGATCAACCTTGATACCCTCTCCGGATACCACATGCCCCAAGAATGCCACGGAATCCAACCAGAACTTACACTTGGAGAACTTAGTATATAGCTTTTGTTCTTGCAAAGTCTGGAGCACAACTCTCAAATGTTGCTCGTGCTCCCCCAGGCTACGTGAGTAAATCAGAATGTCATCAATAAAGACAATGACAAAGGAATCAATATACGGCCTGAACACCCTATTCATAAAGTCCATGAATGCGGCTGGGGCATTAGTCAAGCCAAAGGACATCACCAGGAACTCATAATGGCCATATCTCATACGGAAAGCAGTCTTCGGAACATCTGAAGCCCGAATCTTCAACTGATGATACCCCGATCTCAAATCAATCTTGAAAAACACACGAGCACCCTGCAACTGGTCAAACAAATCATCGATGCCCCACAAAGGATACTTGTTCTTAATGGTGACCTTGTTCAACTGGCGGTAATCAATACACATCCGCATAAACCCATCCTTCTTCTTCACAAATAGAATTGGAGCACCCTACGGCGATACACTCGGTCTGATTAACCCCTTATCTAAAACCTCCTCTAGTTTCTCCTTCAACTCTTTCAACTCTTTCAGAGCCTTACGGTACGGAGGAATAGAAATAGGCTGGGTTCCTGGAGCTAAATCAATGCAGAAATCAATATCACAATCCGGAGGCATGCCTGGAAGATTCGAAGGAAATACATCAGCAAACTCTCAAACAACTGGCACTGAATCAATCGTCGTTGACTCGACGGTGGCGTCCCGCACATAAGCGAAGTAGGCCAGACAACCCTTCTCGACCATATGTCGAGCCTTCAGGAATGAAATAACTCAGCTGGCTGCACTAACTGAGGAACCTCTCCACTCTAGTCTAGGCGACTCTGGCATGGCTAAATTAACTGTCTTGGCATGGAAATCTAGCACGGCATGATAAAGAGATAGCCAATCCATGCCTAGAATAATATCAAAGTAAACTATATCCAGCAATAAGAGATCTGCTCGAGTCTCGAACCCACAAAATGAAATATCACAGGACCGAAAAATCTGGTCTACCACCACAGCATCGCCCACGGGAGTGGATACACAAATAGGAGAACCCAAGGACTTACGAGGGAAAATCCAAAAAATGAGAAAATAAGACCGAAACAGTAATAAGTGGATCCTAGATCAAATAACATTGATGCCTCTCTACCACATACTGTAATAATACCTCTGATCACGGCGTCTGAGGCCACTGCATCTGATCTAGCCGGCAAAGCATAGAATCTAGCTGGAGCACCAGAAGATGAGCCCTGCCAGAATGAACAAGAGCTGGCTGACCTCCCTCTGACTGGCCTCCACCTCTTGGACGACCCCTGCCGACCTGTCCCCCACCTCTAGGTGGCTGGACTGCTGGTGTTGGACTCATAGGCTGGTAACCCTGTTGCACTGCCTTGCCCCGAAACTTAGGACAAGTCCTCCTGATATGGTCGAGATCTCCGCACTCGTAACATCTCACTAGAGGCACGGTCTGCTGCCCAGAAGTAGAACCCTTGATAACTAGGGGACGGTGGGAACCCTCTGGCATAGCGCTGAAATAAGGTCTCACTAGAGCACCACGAGGAGGTGGTGGTGGGGGTGCTAAGTATGGGGCCCTTCTGGGCTGACCCCTACCAAACCGACCTCTGCCCCTAGCTAGGGCACCTCTGAAATCCCTGGAATATCTGGCCCTCTTATCCGGCTGACCCTGCTCTCTGCCTCTCGATCGATAGCCCTCAATCCGACAAGCTATCTCAACCACCAGCTGATAGGGAGTCCCAATCTCCACCTCTCGGGCCATGCTGGCCCTAATATCGGAGTGCATCCCTACTAAAAATCTCTGCACTCCCTCAGCATCAGTAGGCAATATCATAGGTGCGTGGCGAGACAACTCTGAGAATCTAGCCTCATAATCTGTCACTGACATCTGTCTCTGCTCCAACTGCTCAAACTGATATCGCAGCTCTTCCCTCTCAGAGGGTGGAATATACCTGTCTAGAAACATCTGAGTGAACTGCTCCCAAGTGATAGGAGGAGAATCTGCTGGCCTGCTGAGAATATAGGACTGCCACCATCTGCGAGCTCTGCCCTCTAACTGGAAATTAGCGAAGACCACTCCATGGGACTCTAGTATCCTCATGTTGTGCAGTCTGTCCCTGCACCTGTCAATGAAATCCTGGGCATCCTCGCCTCGCTCACCCTCGAATACCGGAGGGTGAAATCGAGTTCATTTGTCCAATAACTTCTACGGATCACCATCCGCAACTGGTATGGGCTCAGGTGCTGCTACTACAGACTGGACCCCACCTACGGGCAGTGCACCCTGGGTATGATGAAGTGTTGTTGTCTAGCTTGCAGCCCGGGCAGTAGGGGTCTTGGCCCCCTCTCCTACCTGAGATGTGGCAGGATCCGCTGGAAATAAACCAGCCTGGGACATAGTATCCATAAATCTCAACATACGGCCCATGACCTCCTGGAAACTTGGCGCCGTCGTGAAGTCCACTGGAGGAGGACCCGCTGGGAGCACCTCCCCCTGCTCCTCTATAGTAGGATCGCCTGGTGGTGCAACTGGAATAGCTCTGGGACGCCCCCGTCCCCTACCTCAAGTTGGTGCCCTCCCCCGGCCTATGCCAGATGTACGCGTCCTCACCATCTGTGAGAGAATGGAAGAATGAGATTTAGTAAACCATCAACTGCATGATAGATCATGAATAAAAAGAGGTTTCTTAACACCCTATAGCCTCCCAAAGATAAATACAGACGTCTCTGTATCGATCCGCGAGACTCTATTAGGTTTTCCCATGACTTGTGAGATCTACGTGAACCTAGTGCTCTGACACCATGTTTTTACGACCCAAAATCCCAACACAGGTCGTGATGGCGCCCAACACCGGAGTCAGGCAAGCCAACAGTTGTTTACTAGTGAGATTATCCTTATTTGAAATATCAACCCCACACTTACCAAATTTTAAGCTTAGATCATTTAAGTAGAAGTGGATAAATTAACCAACTTAAGTAAATGCAGCCGCAAGGATCATGAACCAATATATACACTCCCAAAATATAGAGTCTACTATATGTGTGCCAAGAACTAGTGTCACAAGTCTACAGGCGAACTAGTAGAATATACAAAAGATGAAATAAATTGTTCTACTGTCTGAAGGAAGTAGACAGAAATAAGCAAAAGATATCTCCATAGTGTTGCTGAGAGTCGCCAAGGGAAGCAGATCACCGTGGAGTCAGGTCCAGAATATACTCCCAGGGTCAAGCTCCGTCAGATAACCAGATGCACCAGCCTCAAAACCTGTATAATTAAGTATAGAAGCGTAGTATGAGTACATAAACAGATATGTACCCAGTGAGTATCCCGCCTAACCTCGAAGAAGTAGTGACGAGAGGTCGACGTGATACTTACTAGGGTCAGAAAATGTGGACTAAGTACAGGCTAACCAGTAATAAGGAAATGAGTATCAAATAACAATCTCTAGTACCCTCGCGCCATCCTTTTCCATGGAATACAAGCTATTTAACCTTCTTTCTTTTCATGAAATCGACAGTTACAATTACAGGGCTTCTCACAAATTACCAAACATATAACAGGCTACGATCGTACGGTCATTACGATGTGAAAAGTAAATGTGCACTGCCGAGGGTCGAACGGCCCGAACCATAGATGCATCTATCTGCCCCGCTCGCGAATTGAACATGCGACATGGTTAATATAATACTAAGACCATCCCTGATCGTGAATCATACATGAGACTCGGGTTAATATAATATCAGGGCTACCCCGCTCGCGAATCATCCATGTGACTCGGGTTCCCATATAAACTCATGATTAGCAGGAGGTTTCTAGATAATTTAGCAGGGAACATACTAACAGTGTGAGAATTTTAGAAATGTCAACTTCAAGCATAACCCCTTTGGCCTTCACATGTGAGATTCGAGGATATTAGACTACTTAATCCATATACAAGATCACATATACAACACATAAAGCATGCTTGTGAGTCCTAAACTACCCAACAAGGCATAATAGTAGCTACGCACGGACTCTCGTCATTTCGTGCGTGCGCAGACCGCGCAAATAAGGACAAAACCACCATTTATAATCACCTATGGGGACAATTCCCTCTTACAAGGTTAGAAAGGAGACTCGCCTCGTGTCGAATTTACTCCTCGGACCAAGAATGCGCCCGAAACTCCAAACTCTACACCTGAGGACTCGAAACTAGCCAAATGTTATACAAATACATTAATTTATGCTCAAAGTGAGAAAATTCTCCTACTCATTTAGTAAATTCACCATTCTTGAAGAAATTCTAAAATCCAACCCCGGGCCCGCATGCTCGGATTCCAAAAATTCTCGAAGGAAACACTCACCCATAGCCTAAGGATCATTAATATACGATTTTTACTTGATTTCATAGCTAATTCACGGGTAGATTCTCAAATTATCGAAAGCCCTAGGTTACTACCCAATTCCTTAATTATTCACTAATTAGGTAATTAAATTCAACTAGGAATTCATGCATTAACAAGTCTTGAGATGAAATTTACTTACCTTTTAGGGGTTAGGTCGTGGAGCCCTTTCCCAAGCTCTCAAAGTGTTTAATGGAGGAAAGAGTGAAGAAAACAATAAAGTATCCCGTATTTAAGAAACACATTGCCTGATAGTGGTTCCGCACATGCGGCTCAAGGACCGCACCTGCAGTCTCGCACCTGCGAGCGAAGGCTCGCACCTGCGGAGAGGAAACTGCACCTGCATCTCCGCCCCTGTGGAACTTTGTCTCCACCTGCGAGAAATGGGCTGCCCGCTGGGGGTCGCACCTGTGATCCTGCGGTCCCGCACCTGCGACTGGGCAACCGCACCTGCAGTCAACACCAGAACAGGTGCACCAACAGCTATTTCAGCTGGATTTTGGCCTCGTTTGGTGTCCGGGAGGCACCTAGGCCCACCCGAGCCCTCGTCCAAATATACCAACAAGTCCCAAATCATAATATGAACTCGCTCAAGCCTTCGAAACACCCAAACCAATGCTAAAACTCAAAATCACACCTCAAAACCCCTAGAACCATACTTAAGAACTTTAAGTTTTCTTGACTTCGCTAACAACGCGCCGAACCAACCTATACTACTCGGAATGACACCAAATTTTGCAGGAAAGCCATAAATGACATAACAAAACTATTCATGGTCTCTTAATTCCATTCGGACCTCGATAACACAAAAATACGTCCCAAACCACAATAGGAATTTAAGGAACTTTTTATTTCAATATTGGGCGTCGAAACGCTCCCCGGTCATCAGAAACCCATTCTGAACATACGCCCAAGTCCAGAATCATCATACGAAGCTATCGGAATCGTCAAAACTTGATTCCGAGGTCGTTTACCCAAAATGTTGACCGAAGTCAAACTTGACCTTAAAGGCCAACCTGAAGGAACCAAGTGTTCCAATATTGCTCTAAACACTTCTGAATCCCGGACCACCCGCCCCCGCAAGTCATATATCACAATAAGCCACTATGGGAAGTTTTATTTAGGATAACAGGGTCTGATAACGCAAAACAACCGGTCGGGTCGTTACAAAACCTTTCAAAATGTAAAATAAGAATTTGAGGAGCGATTCGATGTCCGAAATATTTCATCTTTACTTGTCAATATCTTAAATGATTACCTGATTTACTTGTATATCTTCCTTATATGCTGGATTGTTGACTGAAAACAACACTTTAAGACCAAGAATTATGAGCATTAAAAATGGTTTTACCTGATATTATCCCTGATTTGATCATATACTTGTTCTATACTTGTTGGAAATATTGAACTGCACAGGTGTTAGTGAGTATCATCTATACTTCTTGCTTCTTTTATCTCGTTGAGGTTAGTTAGGATTCTTATTGAGTACATGGGGTCGGTTGTAATCATACTACACTTCTGCACCTTGCATGCAGATACTTGTGTTAATGTTGTTGTGTACGGCGAGGGCTGGCATTGAAGATGCACCTGCATTCCAGTTATGGCTATCACTTTTTCTTGGTAGCATTATATTCAGATTCTGTTCATCTAATTTCAAATAGACAATGTAATTATTTCAATTCAATTTTTAAAAAAAATCTAAGTATTAGTGGCTCATGACTTGTACTACTAGTCCTTGGGAACTCTTTGTATATAAGTTCAGTTTTATTATCATTATTTCTCTCAGTAAATCTCATTTGAATTAGATTATTGTTAAATTAGCTTACCTAGCAGGTGAGGTTAGGTGCCATCACGACTAGTTGGATTATGGACCGTGACACTGATAGATCTTTAGTTAAATATAAAGCACGGTTAGTAGCAAAAGGATTTACAAAAAAATATAGATTATTTTGATACATTTGCACCAGTGACTAGAATTTCTTCTATTCGAGTTTTAATTGCCTTATCTTCAATCCATATACTTTTTATCCATCAAATGGATGTTCAAACAGATTTTTTAAATGATGATTTAGAAGAAGAAACTTATATGGTTCAATGTGAAGGTTGTGTCATTTCTAGGCAAGAAAATAAAGTTTGTAAATTAATTAAATCTCTTTATGACCTTAAACAAGCTTCTAAGCAATGGTATGAGAAATTCAAATAAGTCTTACTGAGAGATGGTTTTTCTTCAGTTGAGGTGGATAAATGTGTTTATACTAAAGTGGTAGATAATAACTATGTAATAATGTGTCTATATGTTGATGACATGCTTATATTTGGTACAAGTTTAAATATTGTGCTAAGTACTAAATTATTTTTATCTGCTAATTTTGATATGAGAGATCTGGATAAAGTAAATATAATATTGGGAGTTAAAGTTATAAGGAGTGAAGATGCAATAATGTTATCACAAGAACATTATGTTGAGAGACTTCTAAAGAAGTTTGAATATTTTAATGTCACACCAGTGAGCACTCCTTTTGATGCTAACTCTCAGTTGAAAAAGAATAATTGTGACCAGTTGCTCATTTTAAATATGCTCAGATTATTGGGAGTATGATGCATTTTATAAGTTATACAAGGCCTAGTATAACCTATGTTGTGTGTAGACTGACTAGATATACTCGTAATCCCAACAAAGAGCATTGACCTGCATTAGTTAGACTAATGAAATACTAGAGAAAAACCTTGAATTATGGCATCCTATATAATGAATTTCCTTCTACTTTAGAAGGGGACAGTGATGCAAACTGGATCTCTGATTCAGATGAGACAAATTGCACTAGTGGTTATATATTCACCCTTAGTGGTGGTGCAATATCATCAAACTCAACTAAGCAGATGATCATTGCTAGATCGACTATGGAATAAGAGTTTGTAGCTTTAGAATATGTTGGTTCAGAGGTTTAGTGGCTAATAAACTTCTTAGCTAATATTCCTTAACTAAATGACCTATTGCCTCCCGTGTCTATGCATTGTGATTGTCAAGCGGCTATAGCTATTGCAAGGAATAAATCTTATAATTGTAAGCGTAGACACATGAAAGTGTATGTCGTTAAACAGCTGTTAAGAGATGAAATAATTTTCATTGACTATGTGAAGTCAGAGATAAATTTGGTCGATCCTCTTACTAAACCTGTCGTAAGAAAATAATTCTTCAAACCTCAATAAAGATGGGGTTAAGGCCGACATGTTGTCAATAGAGATGGTAACCAACCTATGTGATTGGAGATCCCACGAATTAGGTTCATATATGTAACGACCCGGCCGGTCGTTCCGTAGAAATTTCATTATTATCCCTATTTTTGCCTTGTGAAAGGTTGGTGTAACGACTCAGTTGGTCGTTATGTAGAATCTGCATTTATATTTACTGTTATTGCCTTGTCATAGCTTGGTTAAACCGTTCTTGATGTGTTAGATTTGGTAGGCTCAGAATCGGAATAATTATAATGAGAATTTAGTCACTTAGTTTTTGAAAATAGCCTTAGAGTTGGAAAAGTCAACTAAGAGTTGACTTATTGGTAAACAACCTCGGATTGTGGACTTTATGGCTCGAATAGCTTCGTTAGGTGATTTAGGACTTAGGAGTGTGTTTGGAATATTTTTGTGAGGACCGGTGTAGAATTCGGCTTGAATTGGCGAAAGTTAGTTTTGGTAATTTCCGGTCGGCAAGGGAAATTATGCTATTGGGGTCGGAATGGAATTTTGACAGTTGGAACAGGTTCGTAATGTAATTTTGGATATGTCTGCAAAATTTCAGGTCAATCGGAGTTGTTTTGGATAGTTTCGGCATCGTTGGTGGATTTTAGAAATTTCAAAGTTCTTAGGTTTGAATTTGATGTGATTTTGGTCTTTTGATGTTATTTTTAGTGTTTCAGGAGTGCAACTAAGTTTGAATGATCATGTATGTTATGTTGGTATATTTGTTTGGGGTCCCGAGGGGCTCGGGATTAATTTCGAAAAGTTAATGGGAAGATCAGAGTTGGAAATATGCTGCAAATCTGTTGTTGGTGTGGTTGCACCTGCGGAAGGAGGACCGCAGGCGCGAGGTCCGCAGGTGCGAAGACCTTGCGCAGGTACAGATTTGGCTGTTCGTGAAGGGGTCGCAGGTGCGGATGACTGGTCGCACCTGCGGAAGTGCAAGTGCGAAGAAGCAACCGCAGGTGCGAAAATCGAGGGTTTAATTCATATGCGCAGGTGCGCACCTGGGACCGCAAGTGCGCACCTGGGACCGCAGGTGCGGGTTCGCAGGTGCGCTAATAAGGCCGCAGGTGCGGAACCCCTGGGCAGAAATTATAAATTAAAACCCTCCGCAACCATTAGACCTTTTAACACCATTTTTGAACGGGAAAAGAGCTTGGAGGCGATTTTGAAGAGGGGAAATCAGTGTTCTTTGTTGCGGTAAGTATTTTGGATGCTAAAACTAGATTATAGGTGATTAAGGAACATAATATCAGTGTTAAATTCATGAAAATCAGTAGAAAAGGGTGGAGTTAGGGCTTTAGATTATGAGACCTTTAAGGGTCGATTTGAGGGGTCAAATGAACTCCAACTTTAGCGTTCTTTATATGTACGGACTCGTGAGATGATGAAAAATATTTTGGTATAAAATTTTTTGAGTTCTTGATGTGGGCACGGGGGTCGAGTTTTGAGCTAAATTTGGTACTTTTCAATTGGAATTCATTCCTTAAGCATAATTTGATGATAAAAATCTGAACTTGGTAGATTTGGAGCACTCAGAGGCCTTATTTAGAGGCAAAGGCACTGCGGAATAGTATTTTAGCCGGTTTGAGGTAAGGAACGTTTCCAAACTTGGTTCTAAGGGTTTGAAACCCGAGCTAAATGATTTATGACTATAATTGAGGTGACACACATGCCAAGTGAGGGGCGTGCGGGCGTGCACCAAGTATTTGTATCCTGGCTTATCCCATGGCATCGTTTAGTGATTATTACCTGATGATATTTGTGCTTCTGTTAATGTGGTAATTGTGAACCTGTTAGAAATCATGATAAGTATAAATGCTATGCTTCATGCCGAAAATGCTGAGACCCAAGTGGTCGTATATTACAGTCTCATTTTGTGATTATTTGATTCCATATACTCAGTCCTGTTATAGCATACCACTTCATATCTCAGTCTCAGTATTGTTAATTATATTCATACTTATCATCGTTTCGGGCTGATGGATGCATCTGTGATCCATGTGAGTGAGACTGAAGAGTAATGACTGAGTGAGGCCGAGACCCTGTTATTGGGATAGTTATGAGATCGGACTGCACACTGCAGCGATATTAAATCACGCCTTTGTTGGCTTGATATGGCGCTTGGGCCACTAGGGCCCCTCCGGAGTCTTTACACCCCCAGTGAGAGCAATTGTTGATGAGGGATGGATCTTCCCTAGACATAGATCTTGTCCAAAGTGATGTTATGTGAGGGATGGATTTTACCTGGGCATGGATTGTGTCCTAAGTGGATGTTATGTGAGGGATGGATCGTCCCTGGACATGGATCTTGTCCGAGTGTTGTATTTCGGAGATGGACTTTCTCCACGGGGTTGGATTGGCCTTTTTCTTCAGTACGGAGTAACTACGGTCACCAATGATTATGTACATTCCGGGATGGACTTTTCCCTGGGCCCGAGAGCCATATACCGTACTGAGTGGACTGTTGTGTGAGGTTTGTGAGCACTATGTGCATATCCATATTGGTTTTATACATATATTTTTATGATGGCATGTAAAGTATACTGGCATACTTGGCATATTTACTCATTCTGATAAACTGTTAGCATGTCTAATTTCTATAGATTGTTTATTGTAATTTCTGAGGTTTTGTCCGTTACTACCTCTCAGCCTATAGTTTGGGTTCGTTACTTCTGAGTTGGTGTACTCACATTACCCCCTGCACCTTGTGTGCAGATCTAGGTACACCGGGACCCGGTAGTGGATATTCAGCAGCTATCAAAGTTTTCATTGGAGTTGTCGAGGTAGCAGCTGGCGATCGCGATCTTGTCTTCTTATCCTTAGTCCACATGTTACACATATTTTGAGACTATGTTGTCTATTTCTTCATTCTTTATTTTTTTTATATAGCAGCTCATGACTGAGTGACAACGGATCCGGGGTTGTAGATTTTAATTTTTGTTTCAAATATTGTTTTTAAACTTCAGACTCTTAGTATTATCAATAAATTCGTTTAAAAATTGGGAGTTTGTGGTCCCAGATTTGGCAAATGGGGCGAGCAGCGCAGGTTAGAGAGGTGTAGTAGACTTCAGCCTCCGAATTTTAGTGGTACTGAGGGCGAGGACGCCCAGGGCTTTTTGGACAAATGTCAAAGGATCCTTCGCACAGCAGGGATACTGGAGGCTAGTGGGGTCCCATTTACTACCTTCCAGTTTGCAAGAGCTGCACTCGCTTGCCTATAAGAGGTGTAGACCTGCTCGTGCAGCGCCCTTACCTGGCGTCAGTTCTCCATTCTGTTCCTAGAAAAACATATACCGCAGTCCCGCAGGGAGGAGCTGCGTAGGGAGTTCAAGCAGCTGCGCCAGGAGGACATGACCGTGACGCAGTATGAGATGAGGTTCTCCGAGTTGGCCCGTCATGCTATTTGTCTAGTTCCCACGGATAGGGAGAGAATCAGGAGGTTCATCCATGGCCTCACTTATCAGCTTCGGATTTTTCTGACTAGGGAGAGGGTATCTGGTGCTTCTTTTGAGGAGGTGGTTTACATTGTTAGAGAGATTGAGTCGGTTCACCACCAGGAGCAGATCGAGAGGGAGGCCAAGAGGTCTCGGGGATCTGGGAGTTTTTGCGGGTTTCCTTCAGGGGGGCAGCCTCAGCCCGGCAGAGGCCGACCATTCAGGCAGGCTCAGCCAGGTCGCTCAGGTTATCGTGGTGGATCAGTTGGTAATGATCCTCATAATTCGCATTAGGTGCACCCATCTTTCAGTGCCCTGCCAGCTCAGAATTCATCTTGGGCACCATCGGTTCAGAGTTCATTTATGCCTGGTTCTTCCAGTGGTTATCCTGGTGTTAGGGGTTTCCTTCAGTCCGTAGTGCCATTCTCCGAGAGAGGTTGCTTTGATTGTGGAGATGCGGGACATATTAAGAGGTTTTGTCCTCGTCTCGCGAGAGGTACTTATCAGCAGAGGAGTCAGACCACGGTTTCAGACTCAGTAGTTGCACCGCCCGCCCAGGCAGCTAGAGGTGGGGGACAGGCAGGTAGGGGTCGCCCTAGAGGGGGAGGTCGATCCGGTGGTGATCAGGCCCGATTTTATGCATTTTCAGCCAGACCGGATGAGATGGCTTCTGATGTCGTGATCCCAGGTATTGTTTCAGTCTATCACGAGAAGCTTCAGTTAATTAATTCCGATTTTTCATATTCATATGTTCATCATATTTTAGCCCATTCTCTGGATACGCCCCGTGAATCTTTTGTTACATCTGTCCATATGCTCGCCCTTGTGGGTGATGTTTCTATTATGAACCACGTGCTTCGGTTGTGTGTGGTACCTATTGGGGGTCTAGAGACCCAGGTTGATGTGCCATTTCTGAGTATGGTCGGTTTCGTCATAGTTTGATCAGATAGATGATGATACATTTAGGTATGACCCTATGTAGGTGTTTTGCACCGAATCGTATTGTTTGACTCCGTAGATTTATTGTGAGGGTGTCAGTTAATGGCTATTGGGTTTGTCTGTGCTCCGGGATGATCTAGGGGTTACCCGTCCGTGCTTCGGGGAGCGGCGATTCGTTGGTTTTAGGCACACGTGGTGCGGTTTTGTTGTGGTCTTCTGAGGAGTTGATTAAGGTAAAGTAACTGGGTATCATAGAGTTTGGGCGTGTGAGTTGTGTTCTTTCAGATTCGTGTGATTTGGTTCAGGTATATACAGTGTGTGGAGGCGGGATTCTAATCTTGTAAATGAGTTCTGACGGGGAATTTGGGTTCTAAGGCAAAGGGATTAGGTTGGATATAGTGGCATTCGAATGTGTTGTATTATTAGATCGATGCGGGGTAGGGTGATGTGGGGTCGCCCTCGGGGTATGTGCATAGTAAGGTTATTCGGCAGTTTGACTGCTTTTGGAACAACTCTTGGCACGTTCAAGGACGAACGTTTGTTTAAGAGGGGGAGAATGTAACGACCCGGTCGTTCGTTACGTAGAATCTGCATTTATATTTACTGTTGATGCCTCGTCATAGCTTGGTTAAACCGTTCTTGATGTGTTAGAGTTGGTAGGCTCGGAATCGAAAGAATTATAATGAGAATTTAGTCACTTAGTTTTTAAAAATAGCCTTAGAGTTGGAAAAGTCAACTGAGAGTTGACTTATTGGTAAACAACCTCGGAATACGGATTTTATAGCTCGGATAGCTTCGTTGGGTGATTTGGGACTTAGGAGTGTGTTCGGAATATTTTTTGAGGACCGGTGTAGAATTAGGCTTGAATTGGCGAAAAATAGTTTTGGTAATTTTCGGTCGGCAGTGGGAATTAGGATATCGGGGTCGGAATAGAATTCTGACAGTTGGAATAGGTTCGTAATGTCATTTTGATATGTCTGCAAAATTTCAGGTCAATCGGAGTTGTTTTGGATAGTTTGAAATTTGATGTGATTTTGGTATTTTGATGTTATTTTTAGTGTTTCGGGAGTTCAACTAAGTTTGAATGATCATAGATGTTATGTTGGTATATCTGGTTGGGGTCCCGAGGGGCTCGGGATTGATTTTGGAAGATTAACGGGAAGATCGGAGTTGGAAATATGCAGCAAATCTGCTGCTGGTGTGGTCGCACCTACGGAAGGAGGTCCGTAGGTGCGAAGACCTTGCGCAGGTGCGGATTTGGTTGTTCGTGAAGGGGTCGCAGGTGCGGATGAGTGGTCGCACCTGTGGAAGTGCAGGTGCAAAAATCGAGAGTTTAAGTCATATGCGCAGGTGCGGGTTCGCAGGTACGCTAATAAGGCCGCGGGTGCGGAACCCTTGGGCAGAAAGTATAAATTAAAACCCTCCGCGGCCATTAGACCTTTTAACACCATTTTTGAACGGGAAAAGAGTGTGGAGGCGATTTTGAAGAGGGGAAATCAGTGTTCTTCATTGAGGTAAGTATTTTGGACCCTACAACTCGATTATAGGTATATCAGTGTTAAATTCATGAAAATCAGTAGAAAAAGGTGGAGTTAGGGCTTTAAATTATGAGACCTCTAAGGGTTGATTTGAGGGGTCAAACAAACTTCGATTTTTGTGTTCTTTATATGTACGGACTCGTGAGATGATGAAGAACATTCTGGTATAAAATTTGTCGAGTTCTGAAATACGGGCCCGGGGGTCGGGTTTTGGCCAATTTCGGGTTTTGAGCTAAATTTGGTACTTTTCAATTGGAATTCATTCCTTAAGCATAATTTGATGATAAAAATCTGAACTTGGTAGATTTGGAGCACTCAGAGGCCTTATTTAGAGGCAAAGGCACTGCGGAATAGTATTTTAGCCGGTTTGAGGTAAGGAACGTTTCCAAACTTGGTTCTAAGGGTTTGAAACCCGAGCTAAATGATTTATGACTATAATTGAGGTGACACACATGCCAAGTGAGGGGCGTGCGGGCGTGCACCAAGTATTTGTATCCTGGCTTATCCCATGGCATCGTTTAGTGATTATTACCTGATGATATCTGTGCTTCTGTTAATGTGGTAATTGTGAACCTGTTAGAAATCATGATAAGTACAAATGCTATGCTTCATGCCGAAAATGCTGAGACCCAAGTGGTCGTATATTACAGTCTCATTTTGTGATTATTTGATTCCATATACTCAGTCCTGTTATAGCATACCACTTCATATCTCAGTCTCAGTATTGTTAATTATATTCATACTTATCATCGTTTCGGGCTGATGGATGCATCTGTGATCCATGTGAGTGAGACTGAAGAGTAATGACTGAGTGAGGCCGAGACCTTGTTATTGGGATAGTTATGAGATCGGACTGCACACTGCAGTGATATTAAATCACGCCTTTGTTGGCTTGATATGGCGCTTGGGCCACTAGGGCCCCTCCGGAGTCTTTACACCCCCAGTGAGAGCAATTGATGATGAGGGATGGATCTTCCCTAGACATAGATCTTGTCCAAATTGATGTTATGTGAGGGATGGATTTTACCTGGGCATGGATTGTATCCTAAGTGGATGTTATGTGAGGGATGGATCGTCCCTGGACATGGATCTTGTCCGAGTGTTGTATTTCGGAGATGGACTTTCTCCACGGGGCTGGATTGGCCTTTTTCCTCAGTACGGAGTAACTACGGTCACCAATGATTATGTACATTCCGGGATGGACTTTTCCCTGGGCCCGAGAGCCATATATCGTACTGAGTGGACTGTTGTGTGAGGTTTGTGAGCACTATGTGCATATCCATATTGGTTTTATACATATATTTTTATGATGGCATGTAAAGTATACTGGCATACTTGGCATATTTACTCATTCTGATAAGCTGTTAGCATGTCTAATTTCTATAGATTGTTTATTGTAATTTCTGAGGTTTTGTCCGTTACTACCTCTCAGCCTATAGTTTGGGTTCGTTACTTCTGAGTTGGTGTACTCACATTACCCCCTGCACCTTGTGTGCAGATCTAGGTACACCGGGACCCGGTAGTGGATATTCAGCAGCTATCAAAGTTTTCATTGGAGTTGTCGAGGTAGCAGCTGGCGATCGCGATCTTGTCTTCTCATCCTTAGTCCACATGTTACACTTATTTTGAGACTATGTTGTCTATTTCTTCATTCTTTATTTTTTTAATATAGCAGCTCATGACTGAGTGACAACGGAGCCGGGGTTGTAGATTTTAATTTTTGTTTCAAATATTGTTTTTAAACTTCAGAATCTTGTTTCAAATATTGTTTTCGAAGTGGATGTTATGTGAGGGATGGATCGTCCCTGGACATGAATCTTGTCCGAGTGTAGTATTCCGGAGATGGACTTTCTCCGTGGGACTGGATTGGCCTTTTTCCTCAGTACGGAGTGACTACGGTCACCAATGATTATGTACATTTCGGGATGGACTTTTCCCTGGGCCTGAGAGCCATATACGGTATTGAGTGGACTGTTGTGTGAGGGTTGTGAGAACTATGTGCATATCCATACTGGTTTTATACATATATTTTTATAATGGCAAGTAGTGTGTACTAGCATACTTGGCATATTTACTCATTCTGATAAATTGTTAGCATGTCTAATTTCTGTAGATTGTTTATTGTAATTTCTGAGGTTTTGTCTGTCACTACCTCTCAGCCTATAGTTTGGGTTCGTACTTCTGAGTTGGTGTACTCACGTTACCCCCTGCACCTTGTGTGCAGATCCAGGTACACCGGGACCCGGTAGTGGATATTCAGCAGCTATCAGAGTTTTCATTGGAGTTGTCGAGGTAGTAGCTGCCAATCGCGACCTCGTCTTCTCATCCTTATTCCACATGTTGCACTTATTTCGAGACTATGTTGCCTATTTCTTTATTCTTTATTTTTTTTTTATATAGCAGCTCATGACTGAGTGACACCGGGTCCGGGGTTGGAGATTTTAATTTTTGTTTCAAATATTGTTTTTAAACTTCAGACTCTTAGTATTATCAATAAATTCGTTTAAAATTGCATTTTTATTGGAATATGAATTTAGGTTAGAAACAAAGGGGCGGCTTGCCTGGTTCTACGACAGGCGCCATCACGACTCCGAAGTCGGGTCATGATAGTTGGTTATACTGTTTATGATATGTTAGAGTTGGTAGGCTCGGAATCGGAATGGTTGTAGTAAGAATTAAGTCATTTAGTCTTTAAAAATAGCCTTAAAGTTGGAAAAGTCAACTGAGAGTTGACTTATTGGTAAAAGACCTCGGAATGCAGATTTTATGGCTCGGAATAGCTTTGTTAGCTGATTTGGGACTTAGGAGTGTGTCCGGAATATTTTTGTGATGTCCAGTGTAGAATTAGGCTTGAATTGGCGAAAGTTAGTTTTTGGCCATTTCCTGTCGGCAGTGGAAAATAGGCTATCGGGGTCGGAATGGAATTCCGACAGTTGGAACAGGTTCGTCATGTCGTTTTGGTTATGGGTGCAAAATTTCATATCAATCGTAGGTGTTTTGGATAGTTTTGGCATCGTTGGTGGAATTTAGAAACTTCAAAGTTCATAGGTTTGAATTCGATGTGATTTTGGTGTTTTGATGTTTTGAAGGCTCGACTAAGTTCGCATTGTATTTTGGGACGTGTAGGTATATTTGGTTGAGATTCCGAGGGCCTCGGATGGATTTCGAAAGGTTAACGGATCAATTTAGACTAGAAGAAAAGCTGATGTATTTTTTTCACAGCAGCATGAACAGTACCGCGTGAACAGTACCGCGAAAATTCTGGACAGTGTATATATATCGAGCAGCCTGAGTTTTCTTCCATTCTTGAACGAGATTTGAGCTTTTGGGGTGATTTTGAAGAGGGAAGACGATTGTTCTTCATTGAAGATAAGGATTTTGGACCCAATAACTCGATTATATGTGATTAAGGACCAAATTAACAGTGTTTAATTGGGAAAAGTGAGTAGAAAAAGGTGAAATTAGGGCTTAAGTTTAAGAGGCCTTTTAGGGATGAGTTGAGGTCAAACGAACTCTGATTTCAGAGTTCTTTATATGTACAGACTCGTGAGATGATGAGGATTGTTTTGATATAAAGTTTGTTGAGTTCCGAGATGGGGGCCTCAGGGTCGAGTTTTGGCTAATTTTGGGTTTTGTGCTAAAATTGATATTTTTCAATTGGAATTCATCCCCTTAGCATAATTTGATGTGAAAAAATCTGAACTTGATAGATTTGGGGCACTCGAGAGTTGATTCGAGAGACAAGCGTGTTGCGGAATAGCTTTTCGGGCTAGTTTGAGGTAAGTAATGTCTTTAAATCCTGTCATGTGGGTGTGAAACCCCGGAATTTACATCCTTTCACGGATTTTAAAGTGACGCACACACTGGATGACGAGTGTGGGGCGTGCACGAACTGGAAATTTGGAAAAATGTTCCTTATTAGGCAATTATTGAGTTGTGAAACTGCTTTTAAAGTATATATTTTATAGTATTATCATGTTTTGATATATTTGGGTTGTAAGCCATGTTTGGGGCCTATTGTAGATCTGTTTTAACCCCTTGAGGGCTATTTTACTGATATTCCTCACTTTGAAACTATGATTTTACACTCAGTCTTTCTTGTGAAATTGTTGACACTCTTATTTGATGATATCACTATTTCTTGAAATGAAATACTATTTTTGGGTCGAGAACCCCGTTAATTTATGGCCCGAGTGGCATGTTGAGAGTGTCTAACTGAGTGAGGTCGAGGGCCAATAGTGTGAGGATGTTATGATATGAGAAAGGCCGAGTGCCAGAGAGTGATTAATGCCATTATTTGGCTTGTTTATAGCACTTGGGCTGTAGGAGCCCCTCCAGAGTCTGTACATACCCCTAGTGAGTGCAGGTACCTACTGAGTGCGAGTGCCAAGTGCTGAGTGATGAGTGATTGGGAGGCATGAGTGACAATTAGGTTGCCCGAGGGGCTGATGTTGAGTGACTGTGAGATGCTGAGTGACTGTTATTGAGTGATGGTGAGGTGTTGAGTGACTGATTACGAGTGATGATTTTTCCCGAGGGGCGGTTTAAAAATGATATTTTGCTGAGCTTTTGATTATGATTCGTTTCATCTTTCAAACTGATATTTTGGGAGTTTTACTGAGAAATATTGGAAAATTATACTTGTTTCAAGGATTTTTACGATAACTGGTTTTCGAACTTATGTATACTTTATTGAGACTTGATATTTTACGGTTTTGTGGATTGGTGTATTTGTTGCTGTGTGTTTCTTATTCTTCAGACTTTGATTTATTTTCATTACTACTGAGTTGGCGTACTCATCATTACTCCCTGCACCTTTGTGTGCAGACCCAGGTACTGGTTCGGAGCAGTAGCCATCTGAGTTCGTTATCATCAACTTTTGGGATTTCGAGGTAGATGTCCAGCGTCCGCTGCTTCTCCATTTACCTTCCTTCATTAGTATTAGTATTTTATTTCGAGACATGGTTTATGACATTAGTAGTGTTAGTTTTATTTTTAGATGCTCGTGATCGGTTGACTCCAGTCCTGGGGGATTTGTTTAGATAGTAGATTATGTTATTATGTTTGCTTAAAGACTTAGAGAAAATTTTTATACTTTGTTGCTCGTTATTATTGATTTTTTAGAAATTATATTAAAACAAATGTGTAGTTATGTGATGGTTGGCTAGCCTAGTTCCACGATAGGCGACATCACGACCTGGTAGAATTTGGGGTCGTGACAAGTTGGTATCAGATCTCTAGGTTACATAGGACTCAACGGTCATGAGCAGGTTTAGTAGAGTCTTGCGGATCGGTATGGAGACGTCTGTACTTATCTTCGAGAGGCTGCAGAACCCTTAGGAAACATAACTCATTCTTGAATTCTTGTCGTGCGAATCCATTTTTTTCATCCAAAAGTGTAACTCCTTGAATTCCTTTCATGTATTCGAATGTGCACGCGAGCGCTTGGTGTCAGTTGTGCGTCGTCGGCTTGTGACTTCCATAGGTGAGATGTGATTTTTAACATGTTAATAATGGGGCAGTCAGAAGGAATTGAGACCGGATTTTGTTTGTGGCTTGAGTGTTGAGATTTCAATTGGGTAAGAACATGTGTTAGGGACTTATATGTTTGTTTCTGTCCTTATTGATGGAACTTTGTGACTAGATGACTACATGGTGAGTGTGATCGGATAGTTAGATGTATTCAGGTTGTTTGATTGTGACCAAAATGAATTGGCGAGAGATGTGGCAAGAACCATTGATTATTTGACTTCTGTATTGAGTTAGAATATGGCTTCGAGTTATGAGTATTGAAAGACCTCTCATGTAGCTTAGTTTTGGAGTGAAGTGGGTTTTCCTGTTATGTTCTAAGTTCCTGTGATGTCTTTTGAGATGATCAATGCCCCAGCAGCGTCTATGTATTTGATTGCTGGTGTATTCAGCCGTGTTATAACTCTTTTGTTATTGTATTTATTGATGCCATCCTGCCGTACTCTCGTAGCCAGGGATAGCATACTCGGCATTTGATGATGGTATTACAAGGATATAGAGAGGAGAAGCTTTGTGTGAAGTTCTCCAAGTGTGAATTATTGGCTCAGTTTAGTAGCATTCTTGGGACACGTGGTGTCTAGTGAAGGTATCTATGTGGTCAAACGAGTGTGAGTAGAGATTACAGAAGCTCAATAATTCCTTGGCCACAGCTCCAGTGTTAGTGTTGCCATCAGCTTCAGGTTCTTATACCGCTTAATGGGATGTCTTGGGGGCAGGCAGTGGTTGTGTTCTAATGTAGGAAGGTATAATTATTGCGTGATAACTATGATTTTCGGAAGTGTATAGGGAGATATCATTCTGAGGTTAAGTAGGCAGGAGTATCTCCTGCGGGTTGTCCTGAGGTGTGTGACCCTTATGTTGATCTGTAGTAAGTTCTCTCTATCAGTAAATGATGTATGTTGTAATTTGATTTTAGATCGCTTGTGGGAGTTGGCATGACCATTACAATGGTGAATGCGAGATTTGCATATGAGTTGAGGGTTAGATGGTCTGGGTCATATGAGCGTATGAAGGATGTAGTTGAATCCCACCATAGTATGGTGGCAGTGATAATATGTGGGCATCTTGAGTTATTGTATGTCTTGATCCTTGGCTTTGAGCCAAGGGGGGGAGTTCGATATTGATAAGTTGATTACATGATTATGTTTTGTATTGGTTTCGGTTCGAGGTATGTTGGTGAATCAGTTATTGCCCTGTAGAGGTGGAGTCTGGGAATGGCTCGATTAACGGGAAACTCTTCGATACAGGTTGTAATGTACCTTACGGATAATGGAATTTATTGAATGATTGAGTTGTAATTGAAAGGGTAGTGTGTGCAGTGTATGAGTTTGATTATTGCTCCAAATGTGTGGATTACTTTCCTAGTATGTGGATTGCAAGCGGTGTCAACTCGTTCTATTTACTTCGTTAGTGTAATTGAAATTGCGTAGAGTGAATGACGTTCGAGAATGGTTCAGATGGATTCAAGGTTATATGTAGCGATCGAGGATCTTCAAGGTGTGAGAAGGGCTAGAATCGAGATTTACAGGGAAGGTGTCAAGGCTTGTGGTGTATTTGCATTATCATGGATTCTATTCATCGGTATCAGGAAAGCGAAGGTAATGACTTTAAATTCGCATGAAATCTATTCAGGGTAAGTATTTTTGATGTGGTGCTCTGGGGATGTTTGAGAGAGTATTCAGCGGCTTATGAGCCTTAGACGGTATATTTTTTTATGCTCGGGTTTCGTGCGGTGAGTCGGGATTGAGAATTGCGGTATTATGGCAAGAAGAAGTATCAATTCGCAGGTAAGTCAGAAGGAACTTGGATAAATAGGACAGCTTGGTAGTACGTCGGATCGACATGATAAGGGATATAGTTAGTTCTTTGGGTGTTTATAAGTTAATGAGTTGTTACAGGTGTTTGTTAGCAATTCTCTTGGAATTTTGTGGCATGTGCAGCTTGGTTTAGTTGGAAGGATTCAGTCTTGGCGGTTTGGTGTTGTACAAATGTGATTTGGAAGTTCTTGATGGTTTTTACCACAGTTAGAGATGTATATTTCTACTGGCGTGAGGGCATGTGATGTATAGTGATTTTGCTTCTGGATGGGATCAAATGGAAAGTTCTTGGCTAGTTAGGTACGTAGTTGTTTGTGGCTAGGAAGGGAGCATGAAGTTCTCATATTTATCATAGGATTTCATGGTGTATGTGGTATTTGTGTATATTGGAGAGTGGCATATGTGAGGTCACGGTTCAGTTCTGGAAGGAAGGTCAGAACTGGCAGTTTCAGATGATTAGGTAAAGGATACCACTATTGGGTGGTTGGATAAGAGTATACATTCATTAAGAACAATGTGTTTAAGGCAATGTGTTTGAATAAGGGTGATTCATTGGTGTTACGACGCTCTTTTGTTGGATCGACTGCTGATATTCAAGGTTTCTTGGTGACACGGAGGAATTATGGGGGGTATCCCTTGTGAAATGATAAAGTATTAGGGGCATGTTATATATTTGAGTGGTGGAATTGGGATCAGATATGGTAATTGGTGTGCCTCATGGATTTTGAGACTGGGAGTTTTCATGAATATATTATTTTTGTAGTTGTGAACTACGAGGATGCGAGCAAAGCTAGTCAGGTGTTAGTATAGGTCATGATTCAGTCATTATGAACCTTTGGAGAGTTATCTACCTGTTGTGGATGACCAGAGTTGATTTAGAATATAATTATTGGTAGGCCAGTATGGGTGTGTGTTCTACACCGAGTCGGAATTGTTGACCCCAAATTGCTATTGTTGAGGGATGTACCATTTGATTGTCACTGAGCATATTCGTGTTTTGGAGTGATCTATGAGTTACCTTTCGGTGTTTCGAGGAGTTGTGATCGTTGGTTATATATGTGCATAGGGTGTACTTCTATCGGGGATTTATAGCGAGATTTGAGTAAGGTAAGTAATTGGGTGTTGCAGGATTGAGACATATTGGTTATGTTCTTCTGGTTTGGGTGGTACGATATCATCCGATTTCCCCGTGGTTATGGCAATGCACTTTGAGTAATTGATGTCGGATTTTGCATAATTATTGATTTTGAGCAAGGTGGCTTGGAGTATGTCATGTGGTCCAGCGGTTGGATGGGATCACGCTTTGTAGCTCAGTTAGGTAGAGGTATGATCCTTGGTTTCGGATTTGTGTGATATGGTTTCACGATGTGTATCAGGATTTTAGCATGATGTGGTAATGGCAAGAGTAATGGCAGGATAGTCCTCTCGTGTGAGTCTTTTCTATTTTATGAATTGAGCTCTTGGGATGTTGTTATTGAGTGCACGAGTTGCACAAGTTATGGCTCTGGATGGTATTGATGCTGATCGGATGAATGGTTGTTGGTTTCTACGTATTTCTTTCATCATCGGCACCAAATGAAGGTGTTTAAGTGAGGTTTTGTTTTATAAGAGGTTATTTACCGGTATTGGGTTGTTATGAGCAGCGATTAAGATTAGGAGTTATCGCTATGAGTGTTGAGTCATGCGGGATATTATGTGATTTCATCTTGTGCTGCGGATATGGCTTGATATAGCGTGTTCAGACTATTTCAGCTTATAGTCATGGAAATTTGATCTTGTGAATGGAATCAGAAGTGGAAATTTAGTTCTAAGGTTTATGGGTCAGGATTGGATTTTGAATTTTCAACTATGTTGTGCTATTAGACCTATATGGGGTAGAGTGACGTGGGATCACCTCCGAATATGTGCATGGTAGGTTACATAGCAATTTGGGTGGTGTTTGGAACAACTCTAGGCACGTTCGAGGACGAACGTGTGTTTAAGTGGGGGAGAATGTAACGACCCGGCCAGTCATTCTGTAGAAATTTCATTATTATTCCTGTTTTTGCCTTTTCATAGGCTGGTTATACTATTTATGATGTGTTAGAGTTGGTAGGATCGGAATCGAAATAGCTGTAGCAAGAATTTAGTCATTTAGTCTTTAAAAATAGCCTTATAGTTAGAAAAGTCAACTAAGAATTGACTTATTGGTAAACGACCTCGGAATGCGGATTTTATGGCTCAGATAGCTTCGTTAGGTGATTTGGGACTTAGGAGTGTGTCTGGAATATTTTTTTGATGTCCGGTGTAGAATTAGGCTTGAATTGGCGGAAGTTAGTTTTTGGCGATTTCCGATCGGCAGTGGAAAATAGGCTATCAGGGTCGGAATGGAATTCTGACAGTTGGAACAGGTTCGTAATGTTATTTTGGTTATGTGTGCAAAATTTCAGATCAATTAGAGGTGTTTTGGATAGTTTTGGCATCGTTAGTGGAATTTAGAAATTTAAAAGTTCATAGGCTTGAATTCGATGTGACTTTGGTGTTTTGATGTTTCGAAGGCTCGACTAAGTTCGAATTGTATTTTGGGACGTGTTGGTATATTTGGTTGAGATTCCGAGGGCCTCGGGTGGATTTCGGAAGGTTAACGGATCAATTTAGACTAGAAGAAAAGCTGCTGCATTTTTTTCACAATAGCATGAACAATACCGCGTGAACAGTACCTCAAAAATTCTGGACAGTGTATATATAACGAGCAGTCCGAGTTTTCTTCCATTTTTTAACGAGATTTGAGCTTTTGGAGCGATTTTGAAGAGGGAAGACGATTGTTCTTCATTGAGGTAAGGATTTTGGACCCAATAACTCGATTATATGTGATTAAGGACCAAATTAACAATGTTTAATTGGGAAAAATCAGTAGAAAAAGGTGAAATTAGGGCTTGAGTTTAAGAGGCCTTTTAGGGATGATTTGAGGGGTCAAACGGACTCTGATTTCAGAGTTCTTTATATGTACGGACTCGTGAGATGATGAGGATCATTTTGGTATAAAGTTTTTTGAGTTCCAAGACGCGAGCCCGGGGGTCGGGTTTTGGCTAATTTCGGCTTTTGTGCTAAAATTGATATTTTTCAATATGAATTCACCCTCTTAGCATAATTTGATGTGAAAAATCTGAGCTTGATAGATTTGGAGCACTCGGGAGTTGATTCGAGAGGCAAGCGTGTCGCGGAATAGCTTTACGGGCTAGTTTGAGGTAACTAATGTCTTTAAATCCTGTCCTGAGGGTGTGAAACCCCGGACTTTACATCCTTTCACGGATTTTGAAGTGATGCACACACTGGATTACAAGTGTGGGGCGTGCACGAACTGGAAATTTGGAAAAATGTTCCTTTTTAGGCAACTATTGAGTTGCGAAACTGCTTTTAATGTATATATTTTATAGTATTATCATATTTTGATATATTTGGGTTGTAAGCCGTGTTTGGGGCCTAGTGTCGATTTGTTTTAACCCCTTGGGGGATATTTTACTGATATTCCTCACTTTGAAACTATGATTTTTACACTTAGTCTTTCTTGTGAAATTGTTAACACTCCTATTTGATGATATTACTATTTCTTGAAATGAAATACTATTTTTGGGTCGAGAACCCCGTTTATTTATGGCATGAGTGGCATGTTAAGAGTGTCTAAATGAGTGAGGCCGAGGGCCAATATTGTGAGGATGTTATGATATGAGAGAGTCCTAGTGCCTGAGAGTGATTGATGCCATGATTTGTCTTGTTTATAGCGCTTGGGTTGTAGGAGCCCTCCGGAGTTTGTACACACACCAGTGAGCGCAGATACCTACTGAGTGTGAGCGCCAAGTGCTGAGTGATGAGTGATTGGGAGGCATGAGTTACAGTGAGGTTGCCCGAGGGGCTGATGTTGAGTGACTGTGAGGTGCTGAGTGACTGTTATTGAGTGATGGTGAGGTGTTGAGTGACTGATTACGAGTGATGATTTTGCCCGAGGGGCGGTTTAAAAATGATGTTTTGCTGAGCTTTTGATTATGATCCGTTTCATCTTTCAAACTGATATTTTGGGAGTTTTACTGAGAAATATTGGAAATTATACTTGTTTCAAGGATTTTTTCGGAAACTGGTTTTCGAACTTATGTATACTTTATAGAGACTTGATATTTTACGGTTTTGTGGATTGGTGTATTTGTTGCTGTGTGTTTCTTATTCTTCGGACTTTGATTTATTTTCATTACTACTGAGTTGGCGTACTCATCATTACTCCATATACCTCTGTGTGCAGACCCAGGTACTGGTTCGGAGCAGTAGCCATCCGAGTTCGTTATCGTCAGCTTTTGAGATTTCGAGGTAGCTTTCCAGCGTCCGCAGCTTCTCCATTTCCCTTCCTTCATTAGTATTAGTATTTTATTTCGAGACATGGTTTATGAAATTAGCAGTGTTAGTTTTATTCTTAGATGCTCGTGATCGGTTGACTCCAGTCCTAGGGGATTTGTTTAGACAGTAGATTATATTATTATGTTTGCTTAAAGACTTAGAGAAAATTTTTATACTATGTTGCTCATTATTATTAATTTTTGAGAAATTATATTAAAACAAATGTGTAGTTATGTGATGGTTGGCTAGCCTAGTTCCACGATAGGCATCATCACGGCCTGTTAGGATTTGGGGTCGTGACAATATAGGTGATAACAAATCAATATTGACACTGAAGCACTAAAAGAGAGTGCTTGACTTCGACTAATTGGGAGGATGAGTTATAACTCTTAATGAATTCAAATTTCTTATGAATGGTATACTTAAAAACAGTATACACTTGATGAATTCACCTATATGAGAGTGGAGTGGGGCCGCTCCTATGAGATATTTACCTAGTTTTTAGAGCTCTCATGAATAACCAGGCACGCGCATGGCCTATTTGGCACACAACCACGTTGACCAGCAAAATTATGGGGGCCAAAATATGATTGATAAGATATATGACTTACACTAAGAATTATTGGTTCATAGAAATATAATATTTCACCAATAATTTTGTAAGTCAAGTTTTATCGATCTAAGCTTGGTTCATAATCCAAAAGACACCAAACCTATCACATTTGGACCATACAAATCCAGTAAGTTCAAAAAAATTCAATAGATGTATATTATATTAATCCATATGTCACGACCCAAAATCCATAAGGTCGTGGATGGCGTCGGACATCATTGTCAGGCAAGCCAATTATTAAATAGTAGTTAAAGTTCCTGTTTTAGCTTTTTTGAAATCATTACCTTTCACTTTATTATATAATAACTGAATAAAATCCGCTAAGTAAATACGACTGTTTAATATTCCATTTTTTTATAAAATATAAATCCCGAACACATCCCAGAACCCAGTGACACAAGTACATGAGCAATTACTAAGAATTTTACAAATTCTACAAAGCTTTCCCGAAATACAAATTGGACAAGGAATGAAAATGAAAATACAATACATAGAGGAAGACTCTGCCGACTGCGGGTCGTCTCCGAGTGATGCAGCTCGTCTAAGTCTCCAAATCAGCCATATTGCTTTGGAAGTACCTGTGCAACAAAATGCACAGCAAGTGTGGCATGAGTACGAAAACAACGTGTACTCAGTAAGTATCCCCCCTAACCTCAGAGAGGTAGTGACGAGAGGTCGAATTTGACACTTGCTATAAGCCAGTTTAGTATAATCAAGTGAGATGCTAAGCATGAGTATCATAGGCAAATTTAATAATAATCAGGGATAAGAAATATAAGATTCTTTTCACATTTAACACATCAAATCTTCGTCATTTCAGTTGGCAATTTTACAACTTCTTAGGCCAATAAACAGTAATAATTACAGGAAATAAGTAGCAATTATCATGTGCAAGAAAATACCGAGGGTCAAACGGCCCGAACCATAGATGCATATATTTGCCCTGCTCGCGAATCGAACATGCGACGTGGTTAACATAATACTAGGGCTACCCCGCTCGTGAATCATACCTGCGACTCGGGTCCCCATATAAATATACAGAAATACAGGGCCATCCTGCTCGCGAATCATACATGCGACTCAGGCACCCAAAGTTACACATATTCACACCAATAAACCACATTTTTATCAGGAAAATTAGTTGTTCCATGAAGTGATAAAATTCTCCTTTTAATAAACATGAGAATAGTATTTAAATCCTTTCTGGAGATTTACTTGCCAATTTTGACAGGGTTTCAAACTCTATAGATTTATCTGAAACATAATTATCCAAGGAAGAATCAATTCTTCTTCTAGGTGATTAAGAATAGTAAACTCTATCCTTCTCAGAGATTTAGATACTGATTGAAAGCATCACATGATATTTTATTGACAAAGTCACAAGTACAACAAGTAAAGCATGCCAGTGGGTCGTGGACTACCCGGACATGGCATAATAGTAGCTACGCATGGACTCCCGTCACCTCGTGCGTACGTAGCCNTCCCATCACCTTGTGCGCACGTATCCCCCGCAAATAATAGCATGTATTCATTTAGTTCACCTATGGGACAATTCCCCCTCACAAAGTTAGAAAGGAGACTTACCTCGCCTTGAAATTCCATAACCGGCTCCCAAGCCCTTCCGACGACTCCATTGGACGCACAACGCCCCAAAACTATCCAAATAACGACAAACCAATGAAAATATACTCTAATATTTTCAACAATTCAAATTATATAATTTTTCAACTCCGCTCAGTGAATTGACCAAAATGCCCTCGGGCCCACGTGCCTGGATTCCGAAATTTCTTGAAGATATGCCCTACACATAGTCTTACTAACTCAAATATACAATTTACTCTAAATTACATGCTCAATTTCGTGGTAGAAATCCAAAATAAAATTTATAGGTTTTCTTCCAAAAATCTCATTTCCCTACTAATTTCCATGTTCAAATTCATGTAATATCACATATTTAACTCAAAAATAGGAAGAAATCACTTACCTAGTGTTGCTTGGTGAAAATCCCTCCTTGAGCTCTCCAAAATCGTCCAAACCAAATGAAAGAAATGAAAGAAATGGGCCAAAACTCGTGTTTAAAACAATCTGCCCAGGCTTCATCGAGTTGTACCTTGCGCTGTGCAGATTGTACATTCTATTACAATTTTCTCTTGTTGTACACCTTCTTTTAAAACGCCCATATATCCTTGTATAAATATCCAAATGACAAACGGTTTGAATATCTAAAAACGAGACTCGAAGATCTTTCATTTGATATGTTGTACACCACATAACTCTTTATATATTCCGAGATATGAGCTTCCAAAATTGGCTCCATGCATCAGAAAATTCTGTCAAAACTCCTTCACCAGCCATCTTCAATCAATCATAACTTTTTTGTCAAATTCTCAAATCATGAATGGTTTAACTTTATCGAAACCAGAATGCAAGGGCTACAACTTTTATGTTTTAAATATTTTCAGATTCCTCATAGGTTTTGATATATATGCTTTCAAAGTTAGCTCTTCGTTGCATTAGTTGCTGTCCAAAATAGATTTGCAGCATAAATTTCAGCAGCTATTTTAGCCCGAAATTCATTCCGTTAACCTTCCGAAATCCATCCGAGGCCCTCAGGACCTTAACCAATTATACCAACATGTCCCAAAACATAATACGAACTTGATCTAGACCTCAAATCTCATCAAACAACGTTGAAATCATGAATCGCACTCCAATTCAACCTTTATGAACTTTGAAATTTTAGACTTCTACATCCGATGCTGAAACCTATCAAAGCACGTTCGATTGACCCCAAATTTTGCACACAAGTCATATTCGACATTACGGACCTGCTCCAACTTTCAAAATTGGGATCCGACCCCGATATCAAAAAGTCAAACTCTCGGTCAAATTTCTCAAAAACCTTCAAATTTCTATCTTTAGCCAAATGACTTCAAAATGACCTACGGACATCCGAATTCACTTTCGATCGCGCTCCCAACTCCAGAATCACCATACGGAGCTATTCCCAGGCTCGAAATCCGAAACAGACATCTATAACACCGAGATGCCTTTCAACCCAGATTTATGAAATTCTTCTAAAATGCTATCTTCCATAATATGCGCCGAAACGCTCCCGGTTTATCCAACTCCCGATCCGAACATATGCCCAAGTCCGAAATTATCATACGAAGCTGCTAGAACCTTCAAATCCTGATTCGAAGGTCGTTTACTCAAAATTCTAATCTTAGTCAATTCTTCCAACTTAAGGCTTCCGAAATGAGAATTTTCTTTCCAATTTGACTCCGAAATTCAACTTCGACCACACCTACGAGTCATAATTCCTGAAATAAAGTTGCTCATGGCCTCAAACCGCTGAACGAAGCGCTAGAGATCAAAATGACTGGTCGGGTCGTTACACCATATATATTCAACAGTGTTATTTTTAATTTTTCCATGTTATTTTACAACATTCAGATGCTTCAATAGTAATGCATCATCCTATTCAAAAGTTTTAGATGCTAATCATTGCTAGATCGACTATGGAATCAGAGTTTGTAGCTTTAGAGTTAGCTGGTTCAGAGGCTCAGTGACTAAGAAACTTCTTAGCTAATATTCCTTTACTAAATGACGTATTGTCTCCCGTGTCTATGTATTGTGATTGTCAAGCGACTATAGCTATTGCAAAGAATAAATCTTATAATTGTAACCATAGACACATGAAATTGAGACTAATGTCGTTAAACAGCTCTTAAGAGATGGAAAAATTTCCATTGACTATGTGAAGTCAGAAATAAATTTGGCCGATCCTCTGACTAAACATGTTGTAAGAAAATTAATTCTTCAAACCTCAATAAAGATGGAGTTAAGGCCGATATGTTGTCAATAGAGATGGTAAGCAACCTATGTGATTGGAGATCCCATGAAATAGGTTCATATAGGTAATAACAAGTCAATATTGACACTGAAGCACTAAAAGGGAGTGCTTGACTGCTACTAATTGGGAGGATGAGTTGTAACTCTTAATGAATTCAAATTTCTTATGAATGGTATATTTAGAAACAGTATACACTTGATGAATTCACCTATATGAGAGTGGAGTGGAGCCGCTCCTATGAGATTTTGGCCTAATTTCTGGAGCTATCATGAATAATCAGGCACGCGCGTGGCCTATTGGCACAAAACCACGTTGACCAGCAAAATTATGGGAGCCAAAATATATTAGAAAGCTATCTAAAAATAATAAGAAATAATTATACATCCTAAGTATTAGGTTTAACGGTTATTTTGATATATACTATATTTTGTTAAAGGTACTTTTGGTAAGAAGAAAAGTCAACTATTTCTGCTTCTGCTTTTGGGGAGAAACTATTTTTTTCTGCTTATCAGAAACTGCTCTGCTTCTTCCCAAAAGCACTTTTTCTCCCAAAAGAGCTTGGCCAAACACATCATGTTAGGAAAAAAAATATTTTTATCCTCTTGAGAAGATTGGTCAAACAGGCTTTATACTCATCATTTTTTCTAAAAATTAATTTAAGGCAAATTCTTAAGAGAGCTACTTGCCTTATCGAAGACTTCTGTTCTATGCTGTCTTCAAAAGTTGGTCTGAATGAGCAGGGCAGCACCTTAACGGCCCACTATGCAAATATTGTAACCGCAGAAAATTTAGAGGCAGATGTAGCATGCTCAAATCCAGTATTTTCTATGTAAATTATATATATCTATGTAAAAAATTTCAGCAGATGTATATTATATTAATCCATTATATAATTCCTAAAGTAGAATATGTTCGACAGTAAAATTTCAAATTAAAGTTGTAAAATCATCAAATTTAAATCATGAATTCGTCTCTGTGCGAAAAGCTTGAGTCGTCCTTAAATAGCAAACCATTATGGTAATGGAGGTCAAGCGGCACATTCAAATCTTTCTAAAAAAATTTAAATAGTGTGGGTTGAGAAAAAATTCGGAGAAATTTAAAAAGTTCTTAAAAAAAAAAAGCATTTTAGAAAACAAACATAATTATTACTATTAAAAATCTTTCTTAAAGTTTGAATTTTCGCTTGTCCCTTTACTCCTTGGAATTTTGACTTACTTGATCTTTTACTTCATTTGCCAATATAGTATTCCATAAAAGTAAGAATTACTACGATAACTATATATGTTAGGTTCTCTGAACCAAGGTCACTTTGACTCAAGCTTTCTTCGTCAACATGACAATCAGCCAGCTTTTTATGCAAATTCTTGTTTCTTTATTTGCGTTTTTATTCTTATGTATTCAACTTTTGCAAGTAATCAGTAGTCAATAATAAACTCTTATTTCTTTATTGGTAAAATATTAAACTTGTTCTGAAAATATGTTTGAACACTTAAATTAAACGGGTATTTATTTACTCCTATTCTTGTTTGAAGTGAAATAAATATCACCCTAAAGGCTGATATATGAAAGAAAAAGAAAAAACAATAAAATAAATGAAAGCGCTTAAAATTAAAAATTAAAAAAAAAAAATGGACCTGCTGATAATGTGTAATAAAAAATCAATTTGGGCCCATTTTATTTTTTTAAGGAATTTTTTCCTTCCTAACCATATAGAAAACTTTATTACTAAAAATGTTCATGGTTTGCAATTTATCCGACCTGTTAACAGATTTTCTACAAAAAAAATATCATTCATTAAATAAAGAATAATAGGAGATGTATTCTTCCTATTTAGGCGCTACAATTATGGAAGTAAATATTCTTCCAGATATCTCATTAAATAAGGAATCATTGTAGTAGTAGAATTCCTTATTTATGCGCGCTAATATTGGGGAATTAAAGATTCTTTCAGATATTTTCAAACGCAAATCACGTTATATTAATTTTCGTCTCTTTCTGTTCAAATTGTACAACTCTGTTTTTGTGATATACTCTGTTTTGATATTTTTCTCATTTTACAAATCAAAAAAGACTAAAACTTCTACAAATCTTCTGCAAAAAATGCAATTATGTCAAAAATTCCAATTAAGGTACAATTGAATGGAATTGGGATATTAAAATTCAATGTACCTAGTTTGTAGATATTTTGTAGATAAATATTAGATTATTTGTATTCTGATAGTAGATGCTTTGTTTTTTATTTTCACAAATCAAAAACGACTAAAACTTCTACAAATCTTCTGCAAAAAACGCAATTATGTCGAAAATCTCAATTAAGCTACAATTGAATGGGAATTGGGATATTAAAATTCAATGTACCCAGTTTGTAGATATTTTGTAGATAAATTGTAGATTATTTGTATTCTGATTGTAGATGCTTTGTTTTCTGTTTTCACAAATCAAAAACGACTAAAACTTCTATAAATCTTCTGCAAAAAACGCAATTATGTCGAAAATCCCAATTAAGCTACAATTGAATGTGAATTGGGATATTAAAATTTAATGTACCCAGTTTGTAGATATTTTGTAGATAAATTGTAGATTATTTGTATTCTGATTGTAGATACTTTGTTTTCTGTTTTCACAAATCAAAAACGACTAGAACTTCTACAAATCTGCTGCAAAAAACGCAATTATGTCGAAAATCCAAATTAAGCGACAATTGAATGGGAATTGAGATATTAAAATTCAATGTACCCAATTTGTAGATATTTTGTAGATAAATTGTAGATTATTTGTATTCTGATTGTAGATGCTTTATTTTTTTTATACCACAATTTGCATATTCACTATCTTGTAAACCATTCAAAAATTGTCATGTCATTAGACTAGAAAGAACCTCTTGCTGACAGAGAATATTCACTGAATTAAAGGCCAATTTCACACGTATACAACTTCTGTAAGACATCAAACAAAAGTGGGAAATATAAAGCAGGTGCAAAAATATGACAAGTGCGGGCAAGATCGAGCTTCAATGAAAGCAATGATCTTCTTTCACAAAAAAATAATCTCTCTGCTAGGCATGAGAAGTTCAAACAGCCTCAACATAGAAGTGGTAAAAGTGGCCTATGACCGATGGCTTTTATCCCCAATTAATGTAAGAACTTTTATCCTTTATCACTGTAGAGGTGCCGATAGTGCCTTGACTATGGAAGAAATTATGAGATTTTGATATAAAAATTATGAGTGTGTGAGGGGAACGTGAATGAAGGTGTGAGAATTGGAGAGACAAACGTGGGGGGGGGGGGGGGGGGGGGGAGATTAGAAGGAATATATGGTGCCATTAAATTAGGAGTGTAATTAATACTCTTAACCCCCACTAATAGTATATAATTGGTAATTAGGTATACTAAATATAATTATATCAAACATTAAACAATGAGGGTAATATAGTTTCCTATATGGTATAAGAATATAAAAATTCCTTTTTTTTAACCCACCACCGACCTTCTTTCTTCTTCTTCTTCAAACCCCCACCCCTCCTCCTCGTCCATTCGTCGTATGCTCCTCATCTTCTTTCTTCTTCTTTTATGTTCAAGTTTTGTTCTTACTTCCTTTCCCATTATTTGCTCATTTTCTTTTTTCTTCCTTTTTTCTTTTAGTTTTTTTTCTTTCTCGCCATTGCCTCGTCTTCTTTCTTCTTCTTTTTTTTTCAGTTCTAGCATATTAAGAACATGATAATGAATTTTTCTTTGTTCTGAAAACTAAGAAATTAATTTAGCATCTTTTTTTTTTGTTTCGGTTAATTGAAGAAAAAAATCATAATGGATGTTAAAGATTGAAATGAAAAATTAAAAATAATTAATATGATAAGATAATGAAACAAAAAAAGAGGAGAGTAACCAAGATCGAAGGGATTTAAATTTGTAGTGTATCTACGCATGAGAATTCTATGAAAAAATATAATTAAGAGGAATTTAATAATTAACTAGATATTTTATTACTGAATTAAATAAAGATTAAGGAAAAAATGTGAATAGCCAAAAAGAAACGAAATGATTAAAAAAACAAAATTTAGATAATTTCTTACGTGGGTGTAACGTGGCGCTGATATGGTTCTTATGTGGCGCTGATGTGGCAATGATGTGCGCGTGTATAAAGCACCTCACATTGTGAAACTAGTATTATAGTGTTAGGGTGGCATATATGTTATTTTGAACAAGAATAGGGGTAAATAAACGCTCGTTTAGTTTAAGCGTTCAAATATATTTTTCGGACAAATTTAATGGGGTCTTTATGTATTATGCCTTCTTTATTCCCTCAAATTTTTATATTCTATATAATTTTGACATGCCTATGATTTTTGTTCTTATATAATCAAACTTCAAAGGTATTATATATTCATCACAATTCCTTGTATATCACATTCTTTAAGGTATATTGTAAACTTAATAAAAAAAGGCAAGGTATTTAAACATAGATTTGGTTAAAACTTTAAAAAAATATTTTGAGGTTATGTTGAATAGAGTTTTTGAAAGTTGTGTTTGGATGTGTTTTACTTAAAAAAAGTTAAAGTTTTGCGAGTGGAAGAAAAAAAAATTCCCTTTAAAAATTATCAAATTGCATGAACAAACAATGTTTCCAATTTTTTTTTTTGAATTTTTTTTTTTTTTAAACAGAGTCTATAAAAGATTAAAGGCGAAATATATAAACGACTCCTTTAAAGTGTCCACAATAATCAGAAAAATACATCAACAAACCCTTTTATCATTAAGACGCTTCAAGTGTCTATTAAGTAGATTAAGTGAATACATGTCGACGATGTGGCATATGCGTGTTTGCTAACAATTTGAGCGCATGAATATATTTTTTCAGCCTAATTTTTTTTTTTGTGTGGAAAAAAGCAAGAAATAGCTGTCTTCTTCGTTTCAACTGCAACCTACCATGGAACTGTTGGAAAAGTTGTTATGGAGAATAAGAGTTAATTTGAGGCGTGTTAAGGACATTGTCCTTAAGGATATTTTGCCCACACAATAATGAATAAAATTAGGCGTATCCCCAAGGATTCAACAAGCTCTTCTAGTTGTAAAACTGGGAACAAAACGAGCAGAAAATTCTACAAAGAAACCCAGCGTATAGAAGGAAGAAGAATATTTAGAAGGTTGTATTAGAAAGTGTATCTTTAGCTCTTCAAAGACCATGTTTATATAGGCATTGCTCCAACGGCTAGATAACAACTAGTTAACGACTAGATAGCGGCTAGTAACGGCTAGTTTGACTCTATTAAATATAAAATAATTCACTAACTAATAAGTAGATATAAATAATATTTCAAAGAGAAAATATTTTCCAAACCATGATGGACATAACCTTTTGAGATACCACTAATTTTTCAATAATCCCTCACATATCTCAAAAGGTAATAAATAAAGAGAAGAGTATAATTTGTTGGGTTTCAGGTATAATGAAATTCATCTGGTGTCTTATAGACTATGAACCAGATATAGATAAAATAAGATCTTATTCATGAGTAAGCTAGAGATCTATTATGAACCAAAAACTAGAGATCTATTATGAACCAAAAACTCTTGTTGTAAGCTAGAGATCTTATTCATAATATAGTACCCCGACAATTTCTGTTGTTATCGCGGTATTGCGTTAATAGGTCATGCACGTAGCTGGTTTCATGAGTGCTCTAGAAATTTTTTGCCATAAATTTCGTAGGAGCGGCCCCACTCCTCACTCATATAGGTCCATCTAGCAAGTGTATCCTGCAACACAATACACCACCTACAAAAGGCTATGAATTATTGGACTAAGAGTTTAATAACTCAACCTCACATTCCTTGAAGTCTTGCACTATATACACACATACCATAGGAAGAGATATAATTTAATAATGCATATTTGATCAACTAATGACATGTTATTACCCATATGAACCTATTTCATGAGATCTCCAATTACGTAGGCTGGGTTAGCATCATTGTTGATACATCTCAATTGGGAAAAGGCTCAACCCCTCAATGTATCACTTATAAGTCAAAGAATTGACCAAATTCTCTTTTGACTACACATAATATGTATAAAAATTTCTCTCTAAGCAATTGATTTATCACATTATGTCTCAAGAGAATATGTATACTCTTCCTATTGAAAGATTTATTTTCTTACAATGGCTATTGTGCCTTGGCAATCACAATTCACCGACACAAATATTGTCGGCTTAATTTCTAGTGGAATATTCACCAAGAGGTTGATTAATCAGCCTCATTCCAGGCAATTTCAATACCATAATACACCACCAAAAGGTGATCACACAATCACTAGTGAGCTTTTTCTCATCTGAATCAAAAATTTAATATCATCATTGTATCTTTCTGATACAATGAAAATTTCACATACAAAATACTAATTCATACTAGTATTTTTCAAGCAAGGCATAATATCATCGTAAATGAAATGAAACTTGACTTCTATACAAGTGCCTTTTGAAACATCTTTCAACATATATAAGAATTTTGTTTTCCTTTTGGTATCTTCCATACTATAATACCAAAGTAAAATTTTCTAAATATAGAAGCAACTTTAATTTCTACAGAAGTATCTCAAATCAGTTGGAAACAAGTCATAATTCAACGATTTCTTCACCGAAATGATTAAGAAACCCGAATCAACATAACTTGTCAACGTCAAAAATACAACATATTTTTTATCTTCCAATACAAGTTTTTTCCACACAAAAAACTTAATTTTGGAAGGCTTTATTGTAACATTAATAAATAATTTTTCTCACCTTTTTCTGCCTTAGGATCAAGTTATATAACTCTGGACACCACAGTCCCTCACATTTTCAAAAATTTCAGGCTAAGGAGATAACTTTTTTCAAATCTCATAAAGTGTTCTTACTTTATAAATAACAAGCTAATAATATAGCTTCACCTCGAAAATTGTATAAGCATGCAATTTAAATCCGGTACATCATCACAAGAAAAATCAAACTATTTAATCTTATGTGCTTTTTCAATTCTCCTTCACTCAAATCTCCAATTACAAAAATAGAATAATCCGTGCAAAAGATAGAAATTTATCTAGAAAAATTTTCCATAGCACATATGTCTTGATAAAAATTTGGATAAATATTGTTTCATATGATTTCAAAGAAAATAAAAATACTTCAATTGAAAATTTGTCAAACATAGCACCACAAATTTCATCATTTTTTGTTATTGAAGGGATTCATTCATTAACTCACTTTTTCTACTAGATGGTGACCACTTTTCAATACAATTCTTCACTAACAATAAGAATCAATTTAAATAGAATAAAATAATTAACCACAGGATAGTCCTACTATCAAATTCACATAATTTGTGCTGAAGTTGAACACATTAGTTCTCGAAGAAATTACAATGAGGTATCAATGTTAATAGAAAGCGTAAAAGAATATTTTTTGAGAGCTTTTAAAATAAAGTGGTTTCTTAAATAAATATAATTTTTTACTCCTGATTAGATTATATAACTATATAAATCTAGATTTACGCAGGTTTAAGCGCATTCAAATACAAGAAAAAAGCATACCTTAATTTTGTGGTGCAATTTATCCTCCATAATACAATAATGCACAAAATTGAAACAACAACTTCATTAACATATCACATCCCACAAAAATAATTTGAATACATAGTGATATTCTCCATGATACCATTGTGCAAACATGAAGTGCAGGTCTTATTTTCAGACTTAGAACAACAACTTGTACATCGTCAAATTTGATTCTCCATAATAAAAGAATGTGGAAGTATCCTTTAAAATGGTTGGAAAAATTATTATGGAGAATAGGAGTTAACCTGAGGCTTGTCAGAGACACTGTTCTTAAGGATATTTCACTCACACAATAATGAATAAAATTAGGCGTACCCCTCAGGATTCAACAAACTCTTCCAATTGTAAAACTGGGAACAAAATGAACGGAAATTCTACAAAAAACCCCAGCGTATAGGAGGAAGAAGAATATTAGAAGGTTGTGTTAGAAAGTGTATTTTTAGCTCTCCAAAGACCGTGTTTATATAGGCATTGCTCCAACAACAAGTAACGACTAGTTTGACTCTATTAAATATAAAATAATTTACTAACTAATAAGTAGATGTAAATAATATTGAAAAGAGAAAAGATTTTCCAAATGATGAACATAACTTTTGAAATTCCACTAATTTTTCAATAGAAACCACCATAAATGCCATGAAAATCAGCCACTAAAGCTCAAACTAAGCCACATTAAATCACCCGAAACTGCCGCCTTTCATCACAAAACCTAGTGTCCGTACCTCCTGAGCTCCGCCTAATTCCGTCGAGTCAAAACCAATCCCGAGCCCAGCTGAAAGAAGTAGCAAAAGTTGCAGCAATAACAGCTGCGAAAAATCACCAATCTCCACTAGGTAAACGCTCTTTTACATCCAACAACACCTTCACTCCAATAGAAACACACAAACAACGATCAATTATTTGAATCGATGTTAGGATTATTTTACAACAAAACTAATAAATTAGAGAAACAAAAGTGCTATGAGCCCAAATTCATAGCCAAGAAAATGATGGAGAGAGAAGACTGAAGATTCCAGTAGAATCGTTTCTTTTAGCTTTGCTCCCGAGATCAATTTTCCGACGAGAGAGAGGAGCTTTTTTCCGGCGAGTTCCGTCAATGATTCATTATATCTTCTAATATAAGGAATTGGAGGAGGGTGGATTTGGGAAAATGGGATGGGGGACGCAGAAGACGGGCAGAAGGAAGAAGATGAAGTTTGGCGGAGGGAGGTGGTTTGAAGTGAGAGAACAGGATTTTTTTCATTCTTTAAATTCATTTTCTATTTTTGTTAATTAAATGTGTTAAAAGTTTTATTACAATTACACGTGTTGCTCATTAATTGGCTCATTTGACAGACAGATCATTGGCAAATGTAACTCACGTATATGATCTGTTACACTCGGATATTTATTTGATCTATTAAATAAACACCTGAAGATAAAATAGCACGGTGTAGGCAAACAAGAACTTACAAGAACTAAACTTGCATTGACGTCTCAAGTGTGTCAAGAATAAGAAGACAACTTCACTACGCATCAGTTCCAGTACGAATTTAGGTGTGTCCTTAATTGAATTGTAATCTTGTACTTTGTTCTTTATTGTAACTCTTATCTCGCTTTCTTAGAAACTTTGTTTTAGGAAACCCAATTCATAAATCATCTATGTTTGTGTTGTGACTAGAGTTAGTCATAGGTTAAAGTCTTTGTAACTCGTGAGTGACAAAGTGACTTGTGATAAGTGAATTACAAGTTAGGGTGATTGAAGTCTTTGTAATACAGTCATTACAAAGTGACTTGTAATAGTTGAGTTACAAGTTAGTGAAGCTGAAATCCTACAAGTGTAGATCGTGATTTTTGTACCCTTGAGTTGAGATTTTTCCACATAAAAATCCCGTGTCTCTCTTACATACTGTTTCTAGCAGTTAACATTGAGGGAACTGATATAGGACCAGGTCTATATACAGTTGGTGGACTCATATAAACTATCACTATAAAAATAAATCACGCCAATAAATTGGATCACATAATGCCTGAATAATACAAGAATATTTGTAAATCTACAAAATTACTATTTTCCACAGTTCTAAAATATCAGACAAGTATAAATCCAATTCAATTTTAAAAAAAAATCGACTTTCAAATCAATCGCCTTCTGATGAAGTTGGATATTCATTTAATTTAACCCTCCTCTTCCAACTTCTAAGAGCTAGAAATATAAAATTGAAACCATTCATTAAAGCAACTGGACCTTTTTAATTTCCTGGAAACATATATATATATATATTTGGGGTAGACCGGGAAAAACTAGATAAATTACTTAAAATCTCTCATAAGCGTGAAAGATGTGAGTTGATAGGAAAATAAGAAACAAGAATTGGAGCACCCCGGCCTGTACTTGACTTGTTTTTGCTCTTTGCAACTTTCTCTGGTGATTTTAGGTTATTAGAATTATCAGAAACTCTAGAAGATGATGAAGAAGCAATAGTAAAACAGCTCAATAACCCTGAAAGCAAAGCCATTTATCAATGTTTTAATTTTCTTTTCACTGCTGAGAGCTAAATATATAGAACAAGTATTTAAATTATTTATAGGGAAAGATTGAGAATTTGTGGTTTTACTTAGCTATGGGACCAAGTAAAACAAGATCATGTTGCTATCATCCCGCTGCTTCCTACAACCTTCCCAGAATTTTGAATGTTGTCTCTCGCCTCAATTTTCGACTAAGAAATTGACTCGGGAAGTGGAAATTTCCTACAAGTTCTTTAATTTATTATAATTAACTTGTTTTTAATTTTGCATACCTTATTTGGATTTTTCTCACTTCTGTAAAACTGAAAGAACTATTTATAGTTGTTACTACTAATTTTTCATTAATTATTAATCTATAATGAAAAGATGCTTTGGGACACACTTTTTTGTCCTAAACAATATTAAAATTCTCGAAAATGACAATTTTATTACTGAAAATGAACGTTCAATCGCCCTCTTTTGATCAGTTTTGAACTTTGCTCTATCTAAAGTGAAAATTTAATTGTTACTTCGGCTGCTTCTTTTAGATTTTTCTCTGCTTCATTTTCTTTTTGCTCAAAGTCGACCAATGTTTAAAACCATCATATATATTGACTCATATTTTTGTATGCAAATAATTAAATTGTGCTGCTATAACAGTGATACGGAATGTAACAATTTTTTGAATTTTTTTTCTTAAGTTCCTTTTTCTTTTTCGCTTAATTTTGACCCTGGGGAAGCCTGAAGGAACCATCTGGGAATATTGGTGACAAAAGAGAAACTTGGATTCCTGCCGTAGTCGCTTCAAATTCTTGGTTAACAAAGGAAACATTAGAACTAATCTGCATATATAAAACTTTAATTCTTTCTCAACTTTTTTGCATTTTGAGTTAACTTTTTTATTCCTCGGAAATTTGAGTAACCTGCTGACATTTTTGACTCCATTTGCTTCCATTTTTATCTAAGCAAACTAAGATAGCCATGTTATGTTCTCTGAACCAAAGCTAATTCGAATGAAGTTTTCTTCATGGAAATTACAATTACTACCTGCCTTTTATGTATTTGTTGTCACACCCCTTTTTCCAACCCCCGAAATATATGTGTTATTGGATTGTTGTGGGTTGAAGAGTTTTTCCAATTAAAGTGACAATTTTGAAATAGGGATTATTTTATTGCTCAGAGCCGCCACTTGAAATTGATTTTTGGGTGTTCCAAGTCACCTTTTGTTTGAATCCCTATTTAAGGAAGATTTGACTCTTTTATTATTGGTCTGCGAAAATAATGTCCGGGTAAGGAATTCTGTTGACCGGGGAGAAGGTGTAAGGCATTCTCCGAGTCCCGTGGTTCTACCACGGGCGCTTTATTGACTTAAACTTGGCTTGAACCAATTCTGAATAAACTGTGCTTTATTAGTTTCTATGCTTACTTATCCGCCTTTAAATCTTGATTATTAGAAAAATTAAACAAAAATTTTGATTAATAAGATGTCGTAACCACACTACACAAGCGAATGTGTGACTAAGATGAATTTTATTAATTTTTTTATGACAGCGCTACGCAAGCGAATCCGCAGTCAAATGATTATTAGCGCGCTTTTACTTTCGAAAAAATTACTTTATTTGTGTTTTGAGAAAAATTAATTTTTTTGAAACTTATTAAAGTTAGTATCGCGCTACGCAAGCGAATCCGCGATTATGGGGATTATATAAATTAAAAATTAACTAAGACTAATTAATATGGTATTAGATTATTTAGTTAGTTAAAATATCACGCTACGCAAGCGAGTCCGTGAATGAAAAAGTCGAAGCACACATATTAGTTGCCTAGCGGTTAAGTTAATTATCAAGGGGGAATTAAATTATAAGATTATTTGTTAAAAGAAAAATTAACCTTTTGACAAGTCAAGTATTTAAAATTTGGGAAGTCTGAAATTGTTGGTCCAGAAAGTATGTAAGAAAATGGACATGTAGGGATTATTTTAAAAGAAATGGACTTGTTGTTATTAAAATAATAGGGACCAGTTTTGGATTTAGTTGATTGAATGGAATCCTCTGGGCCCCGATATGAATTTTCAAGTTCAAAGCTCATACTTCTCTAGACTAACATTAGACCCTACCCATAATTTTAAATAATTTGAGCTAACTTTACAACATACACGGCGCAACTATCAAACCATGCTTATATCCCTTAATCCTTTACTCTAAACAATTTTTTTTTCTTTTGACAATTCAAAAAAAACTACTTGACATTATTATCAGAAACCAAAAAACAAGTCCATAAGTACTTAGAGTTTACCAAAGGCATAAAGCAGGAAAACAACCCATGACATCTAAAAATGTAATCTAATATACAATGTAAAAGAACGAAATTACCCATGGAAAAGTATGTTGTTAGGATAAAGATAAAAATGCTTCTACAATTTAGTTGTAACAAAAAAAAAAGGCTACTTTTGTTACTACATAACCTCATATTTGAAAATATATCGCCTCTGCTTTGAACCAACAGTATAGGTTCCCAACAATTGTTAAAGAAAATCATACTTGAGAGCCTAGAAACCCGCGATACACACTTCTTAAAACAAAGAGTAGACTAGCGGGATACTGTTTCAGCTAATCTGTAAAGGAAGATAAAAATTTTAATTACTTATCCCTGATTCTACACACTTGGGACATACATGAGGCATTTAAACATTTATTTCTTCTTCAGGTCTCGTCAAGCATGTTCAAATAACAGAAACAGGTTCATAGACATTGAAAATCTGTATTACACTAGATTAAAATTTACCTTAATGGTTGAAAATCAAACTACAACAGAGATGAAACTCTGGAAGAACAAACTAAAGAACAACAGCAAACTAGCAAACTTCCACCAGTGGAAACAACAACCAAACAGCAGTCTTTTGAACCGAAGTGACCCAGAAACTCAAGCTATAAGTTCTATGACTTAGAAAAGGAAGAAAAAAAAACTCACAGACTCCGTTTTTCAGCCTACTTTGGGATGTTCATCTGTTGATTCTTTCACCCAAATTTTGTGTGTTTTTGCCACTCTAAAAGATATGTGTAAGTGTTATGGAGTGTGTGAAGATGTGTCTTTTTTAGAGTTCAAGATGTGTGTAGTGTGGAAAAGACCTCCTCTTTATATAGGAGAACAAATAACCTTTGGGACAGATTTGTTTGGCCAAAAATCTGTCCAAAAAATGATAGATTTTTGACCAAAAATCTGTCCAAAACCAGTTTTTTGTTCAATGAACAACTTTTCTTACCAATTGTGGACAGAATTTTTGAGCATTGCACTCCAAAACAGTCCTCAAACAGTAAAAACAATCAAATGAAGGTCCTACACTCAAGTATCTTCTACTACCCTCACAAACCAACACCAAACTAAACTATTGCCCCAAACTAGAAAGTGCAAAATCAGATAACTAGACTTGAACCATTAAACTAACAAAGAAACTATTGACCACAAACAAACAAAACATGTAGTTAAGGCCTTAAACTAATTAGCTTAAACATAGACAAACTAGAGATAATAAACATGAAATTGGAACTTAACAACTAAGGCAACGTAGAACACATATTGATAATGAAACAACTATCGAGTTGACTAAAACACGAAATCAAAAATAACACTAAACAAGAAGTAACTTATTACTAACAGATTTCGTACTAAAGCAAAATACTAAAATCAATCGCAAAAACAGAATATTAGTGAACTTTGCCAACTACAAATAGCTAATCGGATTTCAAAAGGTGATTAACAAAACCGATTGACTAAATAAAACGTAATGACAAAGCAGAACACTAACTAAGACATGATTCGAAAGTATTAAGTAACGATTAATATCGACGATCGCTTATGAGACTAAAACGAATCACTTAATCACAAATTAACAATAACAAAAATATAAACAAACGACAAGGAAATAGAAAATTTAAAACACGGAGAAAAGCATTAAGACTCGAGTTTACCCAATTTGAGCGCCCGAGCAATGGTGGCTTAGTAGCTATTAGGCAGCGATACATAGCGGGACAGTGGTACAGCTCGAGCAAGCTTCTATTGTTGATTCTCATCGAAACGACTAGTTTCGATGAAAATCGTTAACAAAAAAAACTCGCCCGAGGTTAATGTGATGGGAGAGATGAGAGACAGTGGTGGTTGAGGGGATACAGTGACGACGGTGAATCGGCAGAGGCGGCGGCAGCGGATGGCGGCGGGTTGAGTGTTTTTTTTTGGGGTGAGCTTGTAGGGGAAGTGTAGATCTCTTTGAGATCTACACATTTATATAGGTTTTATGAGGGTGGAGTGGCCGGTTCGCCGGGAAACGAAGAAGGAAGTAGAGGCGGCCTATCTAGGGTTTTGATTTCGCGGAATTCAGAGGTTTTTTAGAAGATTTGGGGCTCGGATTAGGAGAGAAAGCAAAGAGAGGAAGACATTGGTGTAGGTTTTGAGGTAGATTGGAGGGAGGCCGCCGGTGGAGTTGGGCGGCGGAGGCTAGGTCTTGAAGATGAGAGGAGAGAGTTAGAAGAGAGAAGAAAAAGAAAAAGAAGAAGAAAGGAGATAAGGAAAATAGGGGGCAATTTTCGGCCTATCTAGGCCTTAAATACCAAGAGGAGAGATCAAATGATGACCATTGGATAAGGGAAAGATGAAGGGATGAGATTTGGTCTGGGCTCACTTAATGAAACGACGTAGTTTAATCATGAAACTACATCGTTTTGGACCAGGTCTTGGTAGGCCATTTATTGGACCAGGTTGGCCGAATTGGGCCTCTGGTTTTGCATAATTTTGGCCCAATTAATGAAACAAAATCTAGTTGCCCCAATTCTTCATAAATTTGTTATTACACATAATATAATTAATTTAAAACACAAAATCATAAGACAAAAATATGGACTAAATATAGGCATTTACAGCTACCCCTCTTTGATCGGGAACATGAAGAGTTTTCGTGCAAAGACGGTGAATTCCATGACTAACTTTTCCCACATATCACTCTAACGAAAGCATTTCATTGAAAGAGGTGAACGCACCTTACTCCCGAGGTTGCCTACATATCCTTGGCTATAAAGGAATCAGGTCAGTGTAGTTCTGGAAAATTTTGGCAGCTGGGACTACCGGACACTGGAGTTAAGACTGTTGTTGTTGTTGTTGCTGTTGTTGTTATTGTTACTGTTGCTTTCTTATTACATCAAAAGAAGAAGAGAACTACATATTGCTGCAAGCTAAGAGTTACAAAATTCCTATCTATGTGTCTTCTGGAGTCAAATCTTGATTTTTGACTTGCTCGCTTGTGTCGACCTTAGATTGGATCTTGATGATCTTTGAAGAAAATATTATGATTCAATCTCGATTGCTTTCTTTCTTGATCAGAATTTGAGAAGATGAATCTTGAGAAGCTGGGTTGCTGACACATTGTCAATGCTAACTCCAACCATCTTGTGGTCGAAAGACTTCTTTCTTCTGATGAGACACTGAAACCGCAAGCTTTTAACTGTCACATATGCTCTACGGTGAAGCCTGAAAAGCCATCAAAGACGAACAAAATGAACAAAAATTTTCTGCCCCAGTTTGAACTAGGAAAATTTTGTGAGTTATAAGAGAAAGTTATAAACTATCTAATTTATTGAAAGGCACACAGAAGTAGTAGAATAAACTAGCTAAAAAAGATAAAATTTTGTAACGAGGGATTGTGTACCCTACGTTACCAAGAGGATTGACAACAGGGGGTTGGAACCCTGTATTACTGAAAGGAAATGTAACAAGGGGTTGGAACCATGTACTACTGGAAAGAAAACGTAACCAGGGGTTGGCACCCTGTATTACTGGAGAGGAATGTAACCAGGGGTTGGTGCCCTGTATTACTGGAAAGAAAACGTAACCAGGGGTTGGCACCCTGTATTACTGGAGAGGAATGTAACCAGGGGTTGGTGCCCTGTATAACTGGAAATGGATGTAACCGGGGGTTGGTCCCCTGTATTACTTGAATAAGAATGTAACCAGAGGTTGGTACCCTGTATTACTGGAAAGAAAACGTAACCAGGGGTTGGCACCCTGTATTACTGGAGAGGAATGTAACCAAGGGTTGGTGCCCTGTATTACTGGAAATGGATGTAACCAGGGGTTTGTACCCTGTATCACTTGAAGAAGAATGTAACCAGGGGTTGGTACCATGTACTACTGGAAAGAAAACGTAACCAGGGGTTGGCACCCTGTATTACTGGAGAGGAAATGTAACCAGGGGTTGGTACCCTGTATCACTGAAGAAGAATGTAACCAAGGGTTGGTACCCTATATTACTGGAAGGAAATGTAACCAGGGGTTGGTACCCTGTGTTACTGATAAAGCGTTGAATTCCTATAGGCGAAATGGTTCTTCCTAAGTTAAGCTATGTAAAATGACCTGAGCAAAGAGTGCTTCTACCCAGAACTATGAGCTGGATCCCCCTAGGTGAAATGGTTCTACCTGGGTTAAACTACGTAAAACAACCTGAGCGAAGAGTACTTCCACCCGGAACCATGAGCTGGATCCCCCTAGGCGAAATGGTTCTACCTGGGTTAAACTACGTAAAACAACTTGAGCGAAGAGTACTTCTAACCGGAACTATGATTTGGATCCCCCCAGGCGAAAGAGTTCTACCTGGGTTAAGTTATGTAAAACACCCTGAGCGAAGAGTACTTCTACTCGGGACTATGAGCTGGATCCCCCTAGGTGAAATGGTTCTACCTGGGTTAAGCTATGTAAAACACCCTGAGCGAAGAGTATTTCTACTCGGGACTATGAGTTGGATCCCCTAGGTGAAATGGTTCTACCTGGGTTAAGCTATGTAAAACACACTGAGCGAAGAGTACTTCTACTCGGAACTATGAGCTAGATCCCCCTAGGCGAAATGGTTCTACCTGGGTTAAGCTATGTAAAACACCCTGAGCGAAGAGTACTTCTACTCGGGACTATGAGCTGGATCCCCCTAGGTGAAATGGTTCTACCTGGGTTAAACTATGTAAAACACCCTGAGCGAAAAGTACTTCTACTCGGGACTATGAGCTGGATCCCCTAGGTGAAATGGTTCTACCTGGGTTAAGCTATGTAAAACACCCTGAGCGAAGAGTACTTCTACTCGGGACTATGAGCTGGATCCCACTAGGTAAAATGGTTCTACATGGGTTAAGCTATGTAAAACACCTTGAGCGAAGAGTACTTCTACTCGGGACTATGAGCTGGATCCCCCTAGGTGAAATGGTTCTACCTGGATTAAGCTATGTAAAACACCCTGAGCGAAGAGTAATTCTACTCGGGCCTATGAGCTGGATCCCCCTAGGAGAAATGGTTCTACCCGGGTTAAGCTATGTAAAACACCCTGAGCGAAGAGTACTTCTACTCGGGACTATGAGCTGGATCCCCCTAGGTGAAATGGTTCTACCTGGGTTAAGCTATGTAAAACACCCTGAGCGAAGAGTACTTCTACTCAGGACTATGAGTTGGATCCCCCTAGGCAAAATGGTTCTACCCGGTTAAGCTATGTAAAACACCCTGAGCAAAGAGTACTTCTACTCGGGACTATGAGCTGGATCCCCCTAGGTGAAATGGTTCTACCTGGGTTAAGCTATGTAAAACACCCTGAGCAAAGATTACTTCTACTCGGGACTATGAGCTAGATCCCCCTAGGCGAAATGGTTCTACCCGAGTTAAGCTACTAAACTAGGAGGTATGAATAGTAGTGATGCATGCTAAAATAAAAGAAGAATGGAGATTTTAAGGAGCTTACGTTCGGTGACATTCGTCCTTTAATTCGTCCTTTAAGAATCGCCATTCTGCACCGCTTTGTTCCTGCTTCAAACAAAGAAAAATTTATGAGTTTTCAAAGTGGTGGTTGGTTTGTGGCTTTGATGCCCTATTGTGGTTTTGACTTCACGCCCTCTCCGCAGCTGAAGATCTAATTCTAACAGTATGGTACCGAGGTTCTCGGATACTCTATCACGGCCTCTCCGCAGTTGAAGAACTGATTCTGTCAGTATGGTGCCGAGATGCTCGACTGATCTGTATCATTTTCTGGAGACTTGGCTTTCCAATGTTTCCCCCAACTGTTTCATACCCAGACGTCCTTGGTATTGCTACCTTCGTCTCTGAGGCAATGCAATTTTCTTTAAAAATCAAACTTAGTTGTCTTGCACCTGGTACCGGTTTGCGTCTGCAGTGCTTGTCAACTTTTCTCATAAAAAGGTCTTGCTTAGGCAACCTTTTCAGTCTCTTTGAGACACTTTGTTCGCCTTGTCAAATGAGATCACAGACGGGTTCGTGCCTTCGTCAATGCCGTATATGCCCCAAATTGTGCTTGATATTACGAGGAAACTGTAGCCAGTTTTGCTGCCATTTGTTCGCTTCGGTTTTGACAAAAGATTAGACCGAAAGAGACTCCAAGAAAATTATGGGTAAAAATATAAGAATACTTGAAGGTGCAAAAGAACTGTGCTTAAACAAAAGGCGTCCCTTTCGGGGAAAAGAACAAGGAGACTTATCTGGAAGTATGTGCCGACTTTAATGAATCATGACATGCATTTTGGACTAGACGCCTGATCCGTCTGAACTGTCTAATTCTCAAAATCTGTCACAAAGGTTCCTCTTGAAACTGTCTTGGTTGTGCTCATGCTGGAGTACGAAGACTCTCATTCGGCCAGTAGCGCCCTTTGAGGATTTTCGCCAACTGACCTCTCTCATTTCTCTACTGATCGTCGCCTTATGGTGCCCATTTGGGTTTTCACCAATAAGACTCTCTCATTTCTCTGCTCACTGTCGCCTTACAGTGCCCATACGGGTTTTCACCGATAAGACTCTCTCATTTCTTCTTCTTTTTTTTTTACTACAATACGACATGCGGAAGGTTTCCTATGGCATGGTGACTTCAAATATTCTCAAAGAGCGACCAGAAGTTCTTAACATGGAAAAATGAGAAAAGAACCTTGAACTGAATTACCACTTTTGGAACCGTTTCTACAGAAAAACGG
>MDKI01074267.1:0-14421 GCA_005239505.1 Nicotiana paniculata
ATATATATATATATATATATATTCATTTACAAAAAATTATTAATTTTTTACTTTTGATTGGAACTCTAATTCTTACAGAAATAAAAATCTTGAAGAGTTAGCAAATGTTTCAAGCTTTCACTATATTGATTTGCTTATAGTGGAGAATAAAGGGTGCAATATTTTTTTTACATATCAACTCCAATTTAAAATCTCATTTAAGAACTCTTTTATTCATGGATTTTCCCCAATTTCCCTCGTTGGATGCTCATCTTGCCAAGTCCCTCTCTGAAGATCTCTGTTTCTCTAACTTTTGTTTTGATATCAGAAATCATATCATATCTCTCGAATTTTTTGGTGGATTTTCGTTAAAGTACACAAAATCAATTAACCAGATCCAGTACTGATCCCAAAGTAAATGGTGGGACCTGCTTCCGGAAACTCGATTAACTTATCTTATTGAGTGTCTCTCCTAGAATTAGTTTTCTCATGTGATCCTAAATCATTAAACAACATGAGTGTTGTAGCTCTCTTGTTCTTGGCTGCTAGACGAGGAGCTAGGTAGAGAGGCAATAGATCCTCCCCCTAGGATGGTAGCTTTTATTCCTTGATCGCCCCGCAAGTTAAATAAAGGATGCTAATGCTTCTTGAAGCCAAATAAGGGAGACACTTGTTCTTGAGTCGATGGTCTTTCGGAAACATCCTCTCTACTTTCATAAGGTAGGGGTAAGGTCTGCATATACACTACCCTCTCCGGACCCCACTTGTTATTATTTTATGAAAAAAGTGAGTATTCATATCGTAGATTTCAACTTTGTTGCATAGTAATTATTTCTAAAAAAATGATACATACCATACATTTATTGATTTGGTAATTTACTTCACGTAGTGCATATACATTTTTTCTACTTCAAATGAAAATTGTGTAAAAACTATCTCTGTATTAGTACATGATAATTTGCATGCTTCGATTACGATGATACCATTTCACTTTTGCTCTTATGTTATAATCCTCTCAATCAAGTGAGGAAAGTGTATTGGTAAAAAAGAGCTTCACACGTGTAATAAATCTTGATGACTCGATAGTCTACGTGGAGCAATGAAGACACGACAGCTAGACGGGACTCTAAGAAGAGGTACGAGGCAAAGAGGCACGGCCAATCACACCCAAGGGTTAATTAGTTACAGAAGTCTCAACCTGATTGAGAAGATGAAGAGACACGGTCAAAAGTGTATTTGAACAGAATAAAGGACAGATTCAGAGATCTTCAAATTAGAGATCTATACGTTACACAACATTCACTCAATAGTTACCGTTGATTCATTGTAACGTTACATTAGAGTCATTATTAGTCATTAATGCTCAATCACCAAAAAAGATAGATGTTAAGTTAGGAAATTCCCTATATAAAGGAGAAAAATATAACCTGTATGGAGAGAGAGAAAAAAACATTAGAACTACTATTGCAATATACTTACTTTTTGTGCATCTTACTGCTTTCTATTTACAAGTTTGCCTACAATTATAATCTTATTCTTTGGTTATCAAAAACCCGTGTTCTTCTTAAAATAGCTTTGGGCAAGGAATCCAATTCTTTGGTTAAACAAATTGGTTCCGTTACCAGGAATATGATAATCTTTGTTTGCTTTTCAAGCGATATCCTCTGAACTATGTCGAACTCCAACGACAACAACCAGCAAAGGAATGGAACCCCAGTTCCATCGCCTTCAGGAACCCCACGTGGTTCAGGGGAACAATCCCCAGAAAGATCCAATAACAACAATGATAATAATGATCAAACGGTGGAACAAGATCGGGTAAAGCAAATGATTGCAGAGTATGTGAGCCATGCTTTGCAAGAATTTGCGAGGGGACTACCGGCAGCGTTACCTGAACCACTAACACCACCACCTAATAATACCATCACCATGGAAAATCCTCAATCTGTGTTAAAAAACTCAGGAAGGGGAGATACTCCTAATGAATCTCTCGAAGTGAGACTAGGTATGTCTAATAACTCTGAATTATAGACTTTATTACAAACTTTGCATAAACAGGTGAAAGAACAAAACAATCGAATCAAACAAATTCCTGGAGTACCACCTGTTATCAAAGGCATTGATGTTGATAGATATTCTCAACAACCTTTGAAACCAAGCGCAACACCCTTAACCATTCCAAAGAAGTTTAAAATGCCTGACGTACCTAAGTATGATGGGACAACCGACCCATGCGACCATGTAACTGCTTTTACCACCGGAGTGAAGGGCAACGACTTAACAAAACAAGAAATTGAGTCGGTCCTAGTTAAAAAATTTGGAGAAACACTTACCAATGGGGCACTAACCTAGTATTCTCCTCTCCCTGAAAACTCTATTGATTCTTTTGCTGAGCTTGCAGATTCTTTCATAAAGGCACACTCCGGTGCGCAAAAAGTCGAGAAAAGGATGGAGGACATCTTTAAAATAAAACAAGGAGACACGGAACTACTTCGTGAATTTGTAGACAGGTTTCAACGAGAAATAATGCAACTACCAAGGGTGCTTGATAATTGGGCAGCCATGGCATTCACAAGTAATCTAAATGACAAAAGCTTAGAAGCCAAGAGAAGACTCAAGGAAAGCTTGAGAGAATTCCCAGGTACAACGTGGAACGATGTTTATAACAGGTATAGTACTAAACTTTGAATAGAAGAAGATACCATTGCTCGTCCGAAAGAGGAAGATTATACCAGATCCAAACGTTCAGAATCAGACAGGAGATCAGGTAAAAACAGGTACGATCCTTACTTGGGACCATCGGGATGTGAAACTCGTCACAGATTCGAAAATACCAGGTCAGATTATGGACCACCAAGCAGAGACGCGGGCTCGTCCTCATCTAGATACATAAGGGATCAAGATCAATGACCTAGAGGTAATGCGCGAATTGGGGATCACACCTTTAATGTAAGTACCTCCGAACTAATTTCAATGTTAAGAAATTTGGGAGATAAGGTTCGATAGCCCAAAGAGATGAGGTCGAATCCGAATAAGAGGAACCCAGATCTCTGGTGTGAATTTCATAATGATCATGGACACAGAACTGCGGATTGCAGATTTTTGCAAGGTGAGGTAGAACAATTATTGAAACAGGGCTATTTGACACGATTGTTTAGTGAAAAAGGTAAACAGGCATACATGAAGAACAGACAGGAGCCCCCAAAACCTCCATCTCCAAAACGAACCGTCAATGTGATACACTGAGGTGAAGAAGTAAACAGAGTGGTCTGCAAAATGACCACGAAGTTCACAATTACACACGGAAAACGGGTTCGTGAAAATCTAGAAGTAGACGATATAACCTTCGATGATGCAGATATCAACGGATTAATTCTTCCTCACAACGATGCTCTGGTAATATCTTTACTTATTCATGACACTAACGTAAAAAGAGTGTTGATTGATCCAGGTAGTTCAGTCAATATCATTTTGCTAAGAGTCGTGGAAGAAATGCTATTGGGGAATCAAGTAATCCCAAGGGCACGAGCCATATCAGGGTTTGATAACTCTACAGTTATAACAAAAGGAGAAATTGAACTTAGCACTTATGCTGAGGGAGTGATCAAAAGTACCAGGTTCCAAGTCATCGATACTGACATGGCATATAACGTAATCCTGGGAAGGCCATAGATCCACGACATGAAAGCAATACCCTCCACCTTGCATCAGGTAATTAAATTACCCTCTGAATGGGGATTCAGCAAATTAGAGGCGATCAGCAAACCGCGAGAAATATAAATTTCGTGGTACACTACAACAAAAAGGTAGAGATGAAAGAATCAAGGGATAAGGAAGTCTCCCAAGCAGGTGACACCGCCCAAACAGAAATGGAAGAAATGACTACCCAAATAGGGACGGAAGGTATTACTGCTGAAACAGGTACGAAAGAAAATACTTACGACAAAGTGAATCAAGTCACCACGGAAGAGGCATTGGACCACACGGATGTAGATTCCAGATCGGACGTCATTCATGAACCGGAGGAAAACGAGCACATCAAAATAACTACGGAAGAGCTCGAATTTGTTCCATTGTCTGAACAAAATCCTGAACAGAAAGTGTACATAGACACGAGGCTGAGTCCCGGTCGAAGAGGTGAGTTAATTGATTATTTAAAGGCTAATGTAGATTGCTTTACGTGGTCCCACTCAGATATGACGGGTATCCCACTAGAGGTGATGACTCATAAACTAAAAGATCCATCCTTCGTACTTGTTAAGCAGAAGAAAAGAAAGCAAGGACCCTTCAAGAACAAGGTGATTGACGAAGAGGTACGGAAACTCTTAAAGATTGGTTCAATACGAAAGGTAACGTACCCTAACTGGCTAGCTAACACTATGGTAGTACCTAAAAAGAATGGAAAATGGAGAGTATGCGTAGATTATACTGACTTAAATAAAGCATTCCCCAAAGATTCATTCCCATTACCACATATTGATCAAATGATTGATGCCACCGCATGTCATGAATTGTTAAGCTTTCTAGATACGTATTCAGGTTATAACCAGATTAAAATGGATCCCTCAGACGAGGAAAAACCCTCCTTTATTACAATCAGGGGGACTTATTGTTATAAAGTCATTCCTTTTGGCTTAAAAAATGTTGGAGCCACATATCAAAGGCTAGTGACCAAGATGTTCCAAGAACATCTGTGAAAAACAGTGGAAGTTTACATTGATGACATGCTGTTAAAATCAACACGGGCGGAAAACCATTTCTAGCACCTCTCTATTACCTTTGACATTTTACGCATGTATAATATGAAGCTTAATCCAGAAAAATGTGATTTTGGCGTGGAATCAGGTAAATTCTTGGGTTTCCTTGTATCAAACAGGGAAATAGAGGTAAATCCTGATCAAATTAAAGCTATAGAAGAAATACCTGATGTACTTATAAATAAAAAAGAAGTTGAAAGACTAACGGGAAGAATTGCAGCCTTAGGAAGATTTATTTCCAAATCTTCCGAGAAAAGTTTCAAATTCTTTGCAGTTCTCGAAAAGCAAAATCGGTTCGAACAGACTGAAGAATGTCAACAGGCTCTCAAAGACCTAAAGGCTTATCTATCAAAACCTCTGTTGTTGTCAAAGCCTAAGGAGGGGGAGCGGCTATACGTCTACCTTGTTATCTCAGAAATTGTTGTAAGTGCAGTATTGGTAAGGGAGAATAAAGGTAAACAATCTCCTATTTATTATGTAAGCAAGACATTACTGGATGCTGAAACTAGATATCCACATCTAGAAAAGTTAGCCTTAGATCTAATCATGGCATCTAGAAAATTAAGGCCATACTTTCAATGTCATCCAATCACAGTTGTCACCTCGTATCCATTAAGAAACATACTGCATAAACAAGAACTATCAGGAAGATTAGCCAAGTGGGCCATAGAATTAAGTGAGCATGAAATAATATATCGACCTAGGAATGCAATCAAGTCTCAAATCTGGCTGATTTTGTCGTTGATTTTAGTAATAGCATTGTCCTTGAAGTGGAAAAGAGTTACAACTCTTCAACTGTATTAATCCGGGTCTATGGACCCTATTTACCGATGATTCTTCCAATATAAAAGGTGTCGGCTTAGGCATAGTCTTAATATCACCCACGGGTGAAACGACACGACACGCTATCAAATGTTATCCTATAACTAAAAATGAGGCAGAGTACGAAGTTGTTATTGCAGGATTAGAACTTGAACGAGAGATTTCAATCGAGCAAATCGTGATCAAAATCGATTCCCAACTAGTAAAATCAGATGCAGGGGACATACATCGCTCGAGATACTCGGATGCTACAATATCTGTAAAAGGAACGAGAGCCCGTGAGATAATTCAAAACATGGAAGGTAGTACAAATACCTAGAGAGGAAAATGTTCAAGCAGATGCATTAGCTAACCTCGCAGCAGTCACGGAAGTAACAAACAAGGACAATCCAATTGTCGTTCATCTATTCCATTCAGCAATCAACCAGGAGAAATAAGGTAACTTTCAACAATTTAACCTGGGATTGTAGAAATGAAATCCTAAATTTTTTACAGAATGGCACCGTACCTGAAGACAAGAAAACATCTCAAGCACTTCGCCGCAAATCTGCACGGTACTGCCTCATTCGCAACTCGTTATATCGCAAAATGTTCAGAGGGCCCCTAGAAAAATGCCTCGGACCTAATCAAACAAAGTTTGTGATGAAAGAAGTCCATGAACGACACTGTGGAAATCACTCAGGGGCGAGATTCTTAGTGAAAACCTTAATCAGAGCTGGATATTATTGGCCTAAGATGGAAGAAGAGGCCGAGGACTTCGTATCCAAATGTGACAGGTGCCAAAGGTTTGCCAATAACATGCATCGACCAGCGGAATTATTACATCCCATAATATCCCCATGGCCCTTCATGAAATTGGGGATGGACATAGCGGGACCTTTTCCCACAGCTAAAGGACAGGTACGATTTTTGCTTGTGTTAACCGACTATTTTACAAAATGGGTAGAGGCAGAAGCGTTCAAACAGGTGCGAGAAAAGGAAGTTAAAAGTTTCTTATGGTGAAACGTAATATGCCTCTTTGGGATACCGAAGGAGATCGTGTGTGATAATGGCCCACAATTCATAGGCTCCCAAATCACAGAATTCTTCGAAAGCTGGCAAATTAAACAGATCACTTCAGCGCCATATCATCCTGTGGCTAACGGTCAGGCTGAGTCAACGAATAAAGTCATCATCAACAATCTAAAGAAGCGGCTAGATAGAGCCAAAGGAAACTGACTTGATGAGTTACCAGTGGTATTATGGGCATACAGGACAACTTCAAAAATATCCACGGGAGAAACTCCGTTCGCACCTTTCTATGGCTCAGAAGCCTTAATACATGTAGAGATTGATGAACCAAGCTTAAGTCTTACAACAACCACGGAGGAAGCAAATGACGACGAATTGAGGACCAATCTGGACCTGCTCGAACCACAGAGAGAAGCAGCACTGATGCGGATGGCCGCTCAAAAAAAAATCATAGAGCGTTATTACAACCATAAAGCTCATCTCAGGTACTTCGAGATTGGGGACTTCGTCCTCAAAAAAGTCTTTCAATCAACGAAAGAAGCAGGCGCAGGAAAGCTAAATCCAAACTGGGAAGGACCCTACAAAATCCGAGGCATAGCTGGGAAGGGCGCCTACGAGTTGGAAGCTATGGACTGCAGAATCCTACCACCAAGTTGGAATGCCATTCACTTGAAGAAGTACTACTTTTAAGGAAAAGAAGTACTGGGTCAGGTATCACATGTTCGATTTTATTTTGAACATTTGAAATTTTACAACCTTTTTAGATGATAGGCATAAAGCTAACCCATCACCAGATGATGATATTAGACCTGCAAAGAAGCAAGGAAATAACTAAATTCCCAGTCTAGGGTTACACTTTCTGATGGACGTTTTAAAGGGTTAAGCAGTTATCATCTAAAAATTATATACCTTCGAGTCCCATATGTTTTTCCTTTTCAGGAAAAGGACCACAAGGAAGGAATAGTCAAGTGCTCGAGATTTCATTCTTCAAAGTTCAAACACTTGGGGGACTAGACAGTATGGGCAAAGACGAAGCAAAAAAGACTATCAAAAAGTCAAAGCTCGAGCTTGAAGATCCATCTATCCAACAAGCCAAGTGATACGAGCGAAATCGAAAGAGCCAAAGACTCGAACACAAAGCCTAATCCAAAAAACCTTCAAACATGTTCAGGTTAAAAGGAAAAATGTTAGCTACAAGAAAGAAATGCACATATTTGTACTTATTCAAAATAGTTATGGATAAAAGATCATTATCATTGTACTCATTCAAAACTGTTGTAACTAAACACAGTTACAAAATCTTTGTACTCGTATAGAAAACTGTTATCAAATAAAACAGTTACAGATGAAAGATCAAAATCCTTGTGCTTGTTCAGAAAATTGTAAAACAGTTACGGATGTAAGATCATTTCCCTCGTGATTATTGAAAACTGTTGTCAACAAAAATAGTTACGGGTGAAAACCCCAATTCGAATAAAAACTGTTACGAACGAAAATATAGTTGCCCTCTTGTATTAACTTGAAAAAACTGTTACGTACGGAAAACAGTTACGAAATACAAGTGTATACCAAATCTGTTAAAAGAAACATTTACAACATGAGTTTTAGACGATAATCAAACACATGTAAAATGTTGTGAAAGTCCAAGAAAAAAAAAACTTTCCTCAGAAACATTCTTAAACACGTGAAAAATTCCTATCACTCTATTGCATTATTACACCTTTATGAAGTTGAGACATCTTCTTCATTAAGTGTCGATCAGAAAGGGCCCTCTTTCACAAATTATGCTTACTACAAAAAGGCATACATTTTATATAACACCGTGCCTATTACGAAAAGGTGTGAGTAATCTAAAGCATTCTATATGCAAAACTCAGAGGTAAAACTAAAACCTCGAAAAATAAAGCATGCAAAAGACTTAAAGAGTAGAACAGAAACTGAACGGAAAACAAAAGTCATACTTGCATTAATATATTAAAACGGCTAAGTAAAAACTAAACTTATACTTAGCCGTATAGATTTTTTACCCCTAAGTTGTCATTTTGGGACTTTAGAGAGATCTAAATTTACCCCCGATGGGACTGGGGGTAACCACCAATTGAGACAAACATAAACAAAAAAAGGGGGGGGGGGTGAATCAACATCTTAATCTTCTTTAGGAGAGGGATTGACTTCTTCATCAGCAAAAGGAGTAAGAGCAGCTTGGGACGAAGAGGCTCGGACAGCAAGAGTCTCACCTTCAGGTAGGGAAAGATTAAAACCTTGTTGAGCCTTTTCCATGGCTTCCTTGATCTTAACAATTTTAGTGTTAAGGTCGAAATCTCCCCGACTCATTTCCGTCAATGTATCGAGGCGAGAATTCATGAACGCCCAACTAACATCGACAGCTGCCACCTCTTCGAGACTTTCATAATCTCTCTCCCATATCTGAAGCGCGGCTCTTAACCCATCCTTCTCAACTTCAGCAGCTTCATGGGTAGCCCTCAAAGGTACAATTAACTCCTCCAAAGATTGGGTTTTGTCTAAAGCAATGCGAAGATCCTCCTGAGACCGGGTAAGTGATTGCACAAGCTCTCCTGAGTATTCCTCCTTCTTCTCTAGCAAGGCTTTCAAGCTCCTAGCTTCTTCCGAGGCACTGGATAATTCTCAACAAACAAAGACTCAAGAATGCTCTTGTCTTTGTCCGCTTGGTTAGAAGAAGCCTTCTCCACTGCCAACTCCGCAGCCACAACTCTCATCTGCCGCTCCAAGGTATTCTTTTCTTCTTCTAAGGATGTCAAGCCTCAAGCTTTCATATTTCCCCTTCCAATTCCCTGCTTCAGCATGCCACTCCTTTAGCTCTTGCTCCGTGTTAGAAATCCTCTTCATGAGTTCTGTGCCTATGAGATTGATCTACAAAAGCAAAATCAATTAGATACGATAATTACATGCATAAGAATGAGATACAAAAGAATGGATGTTACCTTCAAGAAGGAATGCACAACCTCACTAGCCCAGGTAAGAGAACTGTGACTATCTAGCTTGGTCCTCTATGTAGGGCCAATCAAAGGCTTCAGCCACACTTCGGATTGGCCGGATTTCTTAAAAAGTCTCCCATCAGTCGGAACCTCAATTAGCACTTGTCTCATCTCCCTGCTGGAAGACCCTACTTCTCTAACAGGAGGCACGGGCAAAGCAGCAGTAGGAGTAGAAATGGCCAAATGAGCAGTGGAAATAGCCGGAACGGATGAAGAGATTTATCTAAAGGAGGGAGAAAAAACAGCCAGAGGCGCCTCATTAACAGCAGAGCCAAAACCTTCGTGGAATAGATGATCCACAGAATCATGTGCAAGAGAAAAAGAAGAAACCCCGGGGGTAGAAGGTCTGACATTAGGTACGGAAGGCACTGCCACGAGTGTAGACTCATCGTCTGAGACCACTCCTCTTTTATGTGACATGTGCACCAGTATGCCCTCCTCTTCTTCTTCTTCTAAGGTCTTAGACCCACCAACTTTCCTCTTGGAAGAAGAGGAACCAGTAATAATCTCCTGGGCTTGAGCCAAAGACATCTTCGGAATGGATGCAGCAGATATCCCCCGAGCAGAAAACCCTGTCAAAAGGAAAAAGGTTAAACAAACGAAGAAAAAGAAGCTCGAGTAAGGAAAATAAGAGAAAACAAAAGTTTCACTTACCATGAGTCTCCACTTTCCAACCGTACTTCACGGAGAAGTACTTCCAAGATCTTTCCTCTATGGAGCAACCGACAATAGCTTTTCTACCCAATCACGGATACTGGAGACATTCTCAACAGTTACCATGATTGCTGAAAGAGGAAGAAAATAGCTACGTTGTTAATAAAACACTTAAAGCAAAGAGAAGAAAAATAACATATGTGAGCTAAAATGTACCCACGTGCGCGATTCCACTTCTCAGGGAATGGAAGATTTTCCTCGCCCACTAAACCAGCAGTGGGCACAGCAACGTACCGAAGGTACCAACCTCTATCCTTATCGCCATCAGGGTTACCAACACTCTTTTTGCTCCTATCAGCCAGAGTGAAAACCCCTTGACGAAATAAGGTAGGAGAATGAAGATGAATGAGGTGGTTGAAGGAAAAAGGAACCGAGGCTAAAGAAGCTAAACATCTAAGACACGCGACAACCCGCCACACAAGAGGATCAACTTGTCCTAAGCAAATGTTGAAGAAATGACAAAATTCGATGATGACTGGATCAATATGAGGTCTAAACCCTAGAGTAAAGGGGTAAGTGTAAACAAAAGAATGACTCGTCTTGTAAGACGTTATTCTTTGATTACTATTCGGAATAACAATGGAAAAATCAGACTCCCAAGAACATTCTCTGCGAACAAGGGGAATCAAAGCTTCGGTAATAAGAGTGAGATACCATCAACACTATCAAGGGATAACGATTGGTCTACAAGAACCTGACTATCCCTAGTGAAGGTAAACTCAGCAGGAAGGATTTCATCAACTCGTGGTTCGCGTAGGGGTTCGTGATGTTCTCTACCTCTGGACAGAGACCTGGAAACCTAGCTCTTGGGGAGACTAAAGACCTAGCAGAGGGAGGGGAAACAATCTGAGAAGAAGAAGAGCCTCTCGAAGGAGTAGAACCTAAACTCCTCAGTCTACCACCCCTCCGGCTCCGAGTCGGACCGGAAGAGGGTGTCAACTCATCAACGTTTATGACTCCATTAGATTAGTTTGAAGAAGACATATCTACAAAGGCAAAGAAAAAAGTTCTTTACAAATAAATTTTGAAAGTTAGAAGTTTTTCGTGAAATAAAGAAAAAGGGGGTATTTATACTCGAAGACAACCGTCAAAAAAAAAAAAACAATGATGTGAAAACCATAATTGAAGATGTCACTTCGTGACTGATGCAGTCTCAAGAAAGCCCTAAAAGGCGCTGAATAATTGCAGAACCAACCCAAGAATGCCACGTGGCATAAGCATTAAATGGAAGTGACAAGCGACGCTTACGTACAGGAAAAGATACAATGATTCGAGTAAAGCGGCGGCAAAATATTTCCTCCATAAATGAGTATCCACGTACCAAATATTAATTAATAATATATGATAAGTGGAGGGACTATCTGTATTGGTAAAAAAGAGCTTCACACGTGTAATAAATCTTGATGACTCGATAGTCTACGTGGAGCAATGAAGACATGATAGCTAGACGGGATTTTGAGAAGAGGTACGAGGCAAAGAGGCACGGCCAATCACACCCATGAGTTAATTAGCTACGGAAGTTTCAACCTGATTGAGAAGATGAAGAGACACGGTCGAAAGTGTATTTGAAAGAATAAACTGCAGATTCAGAGATCTTCAAATTAGAGATCCATACGTTACACAACATTCACTCAACAGTTACCGTTGATTCATTGTAACGTTACATTAGAGCCATTATTAGTCATTAATGCTCAATCACCAAAAAAGGTAGACGTTATGTTAGGAAATTCTCTATATAAAGGAGAAAAATATAACCTGTATGGAGAGAGAGAAAAAAAACATTCGAACTACTATTGCAATATACTTATTTTTTGTGCATCTTACTACTTTCCATTACAAGTTTGCCTACAATTATAATCTTATTCTTTAGTTATCAGAAACTCACGTTCTTTTTAAATTAGCTTTAGACAAAGAATCCAATTCTTTGGTTAAATAGAAAGTCTCGACAAAACGTCAAAACTTTCTTCTATCGTCATCCTACTTATCCAGTTCAATTTATCAAAAGTTTTAACGGATTAACAAAGTTTACATGTGTATTCAATTGTTCTCGAGTTCTGACGGATTGATAAGATGATTTTTTTTTTATTTTACTTACATTATTAAATTGCTCACAAGTTTTGAAGGATTAACAAAACTTACTTTTGTTGTAGTTATTCAAAAATTCTGATTCATTGGCACTTGATACTATCTTCATTCTACTTATTATGTTAAAGTGTTTATGTTTTTCAATTGTTCTCAGGTTCTGACGAATTAGGAAAACTTGATACTATATTCATTCTATCTATCTAGTTAAAGTTAAATTATTCACAAGTTTTGATGGATTGATAAAATTTATTTGTAACTTACATGTGTTGATTGTTTGCAAATTCTAACGGATTGTATTAGTCTACTCTAGAATTGATTGTTACTTGAACCTATAGGATCTTGAAACTAAAACTGATCAAAGAAATATTTAATTTAATAGTCAAATCAAGTAGTTCGTCTTTTAGAGCCTTAAGTTAATTAACTAAGAATCACTAATTGTCTGATTTACCGTCATGAGAATTTGTTTGCTGTGAAGTGATAATATAGTGCTAAAAATCTATGTAAGCTTTCATAACATTTGGGGTATCATTTAGTTTACTGAAACAAGAGTGTTAAAGATAATTGTTAGTAGTTTATATTTAGTAGAATGAGTCCAAATTTTTAGTTGAAGATTTATGTGATAATAGTTGTTGTGTTGTTTTGTAATATGAACAAGTGCTGTGTGACATGACTATACATTATCATAGAATTCAAAATTATCATAAGTTACTAAATTTAACTATTGTACTTAAATTACTTTCTTCAAATGAAAATAATCAAGTGAGATATAAATGCGTATTGTTATGAACAATAAAAGAAGAAGAACAATATCGTAGAGAAAAAGAAAGAGGAAATTCTTATTGAATTTTGGGATGATTTACAATGGGGTAAGACCTCTCTATTTATAGGGGGAAAATGATTTAGCCACAAAGTAGAACTCTCTAAAAGATAGACATTCACTCTAAATAGAGTTCTATTTATAACACTCCCCCTTGAACGTCTATTCAACAAATAATTTGTCTCGTTAAAACCTTAATTAAAATAAAACCCAATGGGAAAAAAAATCTAGAAAAGGAAAAAGAGTACACATGTTTAGAAATGCGCCTTTTGGTTGCCTCGTTAAAAACCTCGTAAGGAAAACCCAGTGGGACAAAACCTTGTAAGGGAAAAAGAGTGCAACGCGCATTAACTCCCCCTGATGAGAGCATCAATTCACATCCTTGAGCCTTCGCATCCCAATCTTGTGTATTTGCTTCTTGAAGCTTGACATCAGTAGAGATTTGGTGAACAAATCAGCCATATTATCACTTGAATGAATATGTTGCACCTTGAAATCACCATTCTTGTATATATATAATGTCTTCATATAATGTCGTGGAATAGCATTTTCAGTGTCTCCATAGAGGGAAAAATTCCCGCTATCACATTATCATGCTTATAGTTATAGCAAGATACATATGTGCACAAATTGCACGTAGGATGTAGTACTTCATGACCAAGAATTGTATATGCTTTAAGCAATATCCTTCAAGAATTGTCATATAAGTCATACAATAGACTTTAATTAGATTCATATCAAGTTTTCATGTCATAATAGACAAATAAGATATCGAAAACTGATTGCACATATCATTGACTTTATATTTTCAAGTGTTTGAACTGCAGGTCCAAATACTTGTCTTTCATATGAAACCAATTCTATTCGAATTGTGTCTCTTCTATTTGGCCAATATTTTTTGTATCAGTATTCGACAAACTTAAGATCCTCATCTATACTTAGCGCTATGATAGATGCCGTCGACGAACATTTTATATCGGTTCCAATATTATTTTTTTTCATAAAAACATAACATAGAGATCTCTTCATTTATATTTTCAGGTACCTGAACCTCTCTTGAGATTTTATGAAGTGTTATGTCATGTGATATTCTAGATCACTTGCTCCTTTATGATGATCATTTTGATCATTTGCTCATCTTCTTTATCAAGAAGTTAACCGATCTGTCTATACGCTTTAAGCGTGCCATAGACATTGTCCTTCTAGGACTTATTCTAAA
>MDKI01276950.1:0-22888 GCA_005239505.1 Nicotiana paniculata
ATATATATATATATATATATATATATATATATATATATATATATATAATAATAATAATAATAACAACACCCAACTTCCCCACTTTTCCACTTCACCCAACCCTATCCCTCACGTCTCCCTTCACAAATTCACCCCACTTCCCCACTATTCCTTTCCATTAACACACATGGACAATATCAGATTCTAGAATTTTTTTATATAAATAGCAAAAAACTTTAAAGAGAAAAAAGAAAAAAAGAGGAAGGAGACGGTAAAGGACTGGAATGTTTTTTTCAGAGGAGTAGTCGTTTCCCTTCCAAAAGAATCTTATTTGCAAAAAGAACAGTTACCCCACCCTCTCAAAGAATCCTCTCTGTCATTCTCACCCCAATAAAACCCATCTCTCTTACTTAGGAACTACCAGCGACACCCAATTCCAAAAGTTCATAGGTCGCTAGTTGCGTTCGTTGGTCATTAGTTCCATTCGAGTTGTCGGCAAGGTTCCAACGCCGTCACGTTTTCTGTTCGGCTCCAGGCGGATTTTCACTGTTGGGGTTCATTTGGCGTCGATTCAGCTGTTGTAATTCCACCAGAGGTGCTTGTTAATAGAAGAAAGATTTTTGTTACTAAAGGTCCAACCTTTTACCTTAAATCTTTGTTATTTGCATATTTGTTTGTGGTCTCTGTCTAGATATGGATTTGATTTTATTTTGATAAAATTAATGTACCTTCTCAATCTTATACTGTATTAATTGTTGATGCCCCCTTATGTCAACTGAAGTTATGTTTTCCTTCAAAATATTTTGTTCTTGACCCATGAAGCTTTTCAATTCATTTCTGTTATCATCTTTATTGGCAAAATTATGTACTAATTTTGGTTTCTTGACAACTGAGGTGCTTAGCTTATTTATTGTACTTCTGTTCATTTTAGATCTCAATCATATATAGTACGTAGTTGATGTTCATCCGAGTTGGAAAGTTAGATGATATAATGTTAAAGAAGTTTATCTTTGGTCATTTTGAAAAAAACGTATTTACTTTGGACTACAAAATGTGCATGCATTAGCTAATGCATTTTTTTTAAAGAACTTTAACACTATGAACACTTTCAATAATTTAGATATATCATTGATGAACTCCATAAGTTCTTGGGTCTTATAACAATCACAAACAATTTACAAATCGATAATATGCTTTAGGCGTGACTTATTTAATTATCATGGTCATGCACACGTTTGCGTGACATAGTTAAGATTCTCAAAATTAAAATCAAGGTATGCGTTCGGGGAACTTTGGCAAAATAATCTTAATAATAATAATTTAAAAAAATAAATTTCTCGAATCTAAAAATAATTGAAATACTCTAAAACACTAGAAAACTTTAGATGTACTTTAAATATTAGCCCATGTGTTCATACCCGAACCTTGGATTAATACGCTTGAATAATAAAATGATCATGTGTGCATTCCGCGTCTCGATGCCTTTAGATTTAAAATAATTATGTTATAACCATGTGTACATTTCGTACCTTGGTTTAACATTTAATTTCAAAAAAAATTACCTTGTGTGTGTTCTGCATCTTGGTGAACACGATTAATAAAAATATAATAATTAATTAAGCGGTAATCAATAAGTCATAGTTAATAAAATACAAGAATATCCAAGAATTGATTTAAGCCTTAAATTAGTCAATAAAGCGATCGTGCTAGAGCCACGAGACTCGAGGGGTGCCTTACACATTCCCCTCAGTCAACAAAATTCCTTACTCAGTCTTCTATTTCGTAGACGATAAATTAGGAGTCAAATCTTCCTTGATAAGGGATTCAATAAAAGGTGACTTGGAACACCAAAACTCAATTCCAAGTGGCGACTCTAAATAAAAAAATAATCTCTTTTCAAAATGTCACTTTAATTGGAAAAACTCTTCTAACTCAACCTCGTACTAGGGTTGTGCGGAACATAAAAGAGGTGTGACACCCCCAACCACTTGGGATGAAATACACAATGCCTATTGTGCTGAAGTCCGTGCTCACAAAGACGACCTAAATGGGCCGACCTAACGGTTGACCTCGGTACAGGTCAAGTCCAGAAAAGACCGAAGAAACGATGCCAGAAGAGATCTAGAAGCTCCATGACCCAACTGAGAAAGGCATCAGCCATATATAGGGGGCGCCATCATGCCCCCCTTCCGCTGCGAAGAAGGCCCATCTAGGCCAAGGACAGGGACTCACCGGAGCGAGAGAGGTATGCCCCATTTACTATCTCCTCACAATTTTTGTTTCTCACCTTCAGAAATAGTCTACGCGTTGGAGAAGCTCGGCCCAAAAGTGAAGTGGCCACAAAGGATGAGGTCCGACCCAAACACCAGGAAGTCAAACGCCCTCTGCGAATTCTACCATGAACGAGGTCATAAAACCGAGGACTGCATCGCTCTAAGGTAGTAGGTCGTAAACATGCTCCACCAAGGGCACTTGAAAGAGTTGTTGAGCGACCGAGGAAGGGGCAATTTCGCCCGAGGACGTGAAGAATACCAGGGGCCACCAAAACCACCTTCACCAACTTGCACCACTCAAATGATCATCGAAGCCAACGGCGACGCATTGATCAACAACGTAAAGTTCACCACAACCCACAAACTCAAAAGGTCGATCACTCATGAACGGTACGACGAACTCGAAGAAAGTATCAACTTCGATAAGTCAGATACCCATAGTTTGGTTTTCCCTCACTATGATGCCCTTGTTATCACTTTACGAATATTAGATACAGATGTAAGGCGCATTTTGGTGGACGATGGGAGCAGCGCGTCATTATCCACCCTTGATTACTTGCACAAATGAAACTCGAGGATAAGATAATGCCACACTGCATCACGCTAATCGGTTTTAACAATGCAGTTGAACGAACATCTGGAGAAATCACACTCTCCTTCATGTCCGTCGATGTCACTCTGGAAACCACATTCCATATCATGGACCAGGACACGATGTATAATTCCATAATAGGTCGACCTTGGATACAACAATGGAGGCCATCGCCTCTAGCTTGTACCGGGTTATCAAATTTCCCACCCCATGGGGAGTGTTCAGCATACAAGGAGAACAACACGTATCCCGAGAATGCTATCGCATCGCCCAAGATTGCACATACACCCAACAAATGAAGGGCAAAGCAAAAGAGACATAGCAATTAACAGGGTCGAGGTCGAGCAGTTATGAAAGAGCGACATCATCAGATACCCCAAAACAATAGAGGCCACGTGATCAACCGTAGAAGAACTCGACCCCGTCCAACTTGATGATAATGACCACAACAAGAAAGCCTACATCGGCTGCAAGCTTCAAGAACCAGGTAAATTCCGTCATTTCTTAACTAATAACGCTGACTTGTTTGCTTTTTCCCATGCAGACATGCCAGGTATCCGAAGGAGGTCGTGGCACACAAGTTGAGCATCGACCCATTCTACCCCCAGTAAGGTAAGTTAGGCGGAAGTTCAATCCCGCAATAAATGATACGGTCCACGAGGAGGTTGAAAAATTGCTGGAAAACGGCTCCATCAGGGAATCAAAATACCCCCAATGGGTCGCCAACGTGGTCATGGTGAAAAAGAAGAACGGAAAGTGGTGGATGTGTGTAGACTTTACATATTTGAACAAATCATGCCCAAAAGACTCATTCCAGCTACCCCATATCGACCAGCTCATTGACGCAACAGCCGGGCATGAATTGTTGAGCTTCTTAGATGCATACTCGAGCTATGAACAAATACTCATGGAAGAGGAGGACCAGGAGAAGACCACCTTCATCACCCACCAAGGAATGTATTGCTACAAAGTGATGTCTTTCGGACTGAAAAATGCGGGAGCGACATACCAAAGGTTGGTGATGAGAATGTTCAAAGACCAAATAGGCAAGACCATGGAGGTATACATAGATGATATGTTGTTTAAGTATAAAAATAAATAAGATCACATCGACCACTTGAAAGAGTCCTTCGACATACTCAGGCGGTGTGGGATGAAACTAAATCCAGAGAAGTGTGCGTTCGGCATAACCTCAGGAAAATTCTTGGGTTTCCTAGTATCACAAAGAGGAATCAAGGTCAACCCCGACCAAATCAAAGCCATAGAGGGAATACCAGAGCACTTAACCAATAAAAAACAGGTTCAGAAGTTGACCGGCCGCATCGCCACCTTGTCTACGACCTTAACCAGCAAAAAACAAGATCATTAAGTTTTCGGCGTACTCAAGAAGGACAACGACCTCCTATGGACTTCCAAGTGCGTTCAAGCCCTGAAGGGATTAAAGGCTTATCTATCATCACCGTCGGTTCTTTCCAAAGCAGAATATGGGGAACGTCTCCTCATCTATCTCGCCATATCTGAAGTAGCGGTGATGGAAATCCTGGTCCGAGAAGAGAAAGGTATGCAATCTCCCATCTATTACATTGACAAAACCTTAATCGACGCCGAGACGAGGTACCCCACCTCAAAAAATTGTCCTTGGCCTTGGTCGTAGATTCACGAAACCTCAGACCCTACTTTCAGTGCCACCCCATCTCGATAGTCACAACTTCTCCCTTGAGAATTATTTTGCATAAGCTTGAGCTATCAGGAAGGTTAGCCATGTGGGCCATAGAATTAAGTGAGCATGTTATCGCATATCAACCGCGGACGGCAATAAAATCATAAGCAATCACCGACTTTAGCACAAAATAATGCCCGAAGTCGAAAAAGAAGTCGCCCATGCTTCTCCGCAAACACAAGATCTATGGATTTTGTACACCGATGACGCTTCCAATGCTTCAGAGTCTGGACTGGGACTAGTGCTCGAGGTCCCGACATGCGAAGTAATTCGCTAGTCCATAAGATGCTCAGACATGACTAACAATGAGGTCGTACTTGCATGATTAAGGCTAGCACTCAAGTACGGGGCGAGGCGAGTTATCCCTTGTTGTGACTCTCAGCTCGTCGTCAACCAAGTCACAGGGACTTTCCAGATTAAAGAGCAAAGGTTGCAAGAATATCAAGCCAAAATCTGCAAATTATTGGCCGAGTTTAATAAATGCCAGTTCGACCAAATCCCTCGAGCACAAAACATGGAAGACGACGGCCTCGCGAAATTAGCGGCAACCACTAAAAGCATAACTGGAGAAGTAAACGTGGTCACCCTCCTCCACTCGTCGATACATCAAATCGAGGTAAGGTCTATAAATCTAACTTGGGACTGGCGCAATTGTATTGTAACATACTTGTAGGATGACGTACTCCCAGATGATAAAAAGGAAGCCAAGAAACTTCGGATGCAAGCGTCCAGGTACATCATCATTCACAATGATATATATATAAGAGGACGTATGGAGGCCCCTAGCGAAATGCTTGGGCCCGAATCAAACGTGGTGCATCCTAGAAGAAGTCTATGAAGGCCACTGTAGGGCTCATTCCGGCAACCGAGCTCTAGTCAGATGCCTCATATGGGAAGGTTACTATTGTCCTACTATGAAAAAGAGGCCGCAGACTTCGTGAAAAGATGCGAGCAATGCCAACAATACGCCTCAATGATCTACTAAGCAGGTGAGCATCTCCACTAGGTCACTTTCCCCCGGCCTTTCATCAAGTGGGGGATGGACATCGTCGGCCCCCTCCTCGCATGATGAGGTAACATACGCTTTCTTTTGGTTTTAACTAACTATTTTTCTAAACGGGTAGAAGCAGGAGCATTCGCTTAGATACGTGAGCAGGAAGTGATCGCCTTCATATGAAAAAACATTGTGTGCCGCTTCGGCCTCCCCAAAGAGATAAGCTGCGACAACGAACCCCAATTTACTGGAAAAAAAGTCGTCGAATTTTTCGAGAAGTGGCATATCAAAAGAATACTCTCCACCACATACCACCCCGCGGACAACGGGATAGTGTAGAACTTTCCCCGTATGTGAGTCGAAATGAAATGATTAAGTATCATAGGACTAGGAGATGATATAGGCATTTCTCTGATTGACCATGGTGCAACTTGTCCACCAGTGCTAATATTATCCATAGTCAGCTCTTTTGAGCATGTAGACCTTTTCCTTGGCACCCACATTACAAGCTAAATTCCCCTTTGTTCGTAATCAAATCTTGTTCACCCTTTACCTCCGAAATTGCTTAAGTCGCTATAAGAGTAAATAGAGAGAACACGTAGCTTTTGAGTGAAACCATAGGAAGGGCGAGAAGGCGCGTTGTGTTCAAATGAATTACTAGCCGGAAAACCCAAAATTAAGGGGAGTGAATTTAAAAAAAAAAGAGAAAAAAATAGATTTTGAAGTACACCTCCCATGTATTGATCCGGGCAAGTGAGCATCTATGTGATGATATGCTTAAAGAAGAAGGGCATATTGTGTATGGGTTCGTGGCATGACATTGACTTGGTCGTGATGAGAAGGTGTTTGAAAGTGAAGTGTGGTGTATTAAAGTTCTTAGAAGGGATAGTCACTATTTTTTTCAAATATATCCTATCCGTCCCTTAGCCTACATTACTGTTTATGAAGTCCTACTTGATCCGAGTCTGTTCGAACTTAAATTAGTCAAGTATTACACTACGGGCAAGCCTATGGTACGAACTTGGGTGGCAAATGAGTTATTTTTGCGAGAGTGAGCGAATTATTTCGATCAGGGAGTCCTTAAAATATACTTAAACTTATGTTTTAGTGTGTGGATTACATTCTCTCTGTGGTTTGTTGGTGAGAGCACATGATTTGCAAATGATTGGTAAAGTCCTTGGCTTTTGAGTTGGCACAAGAAATTAGTCTTAGTTTTGGAATACAATTATTTTAATTAGTCTTGACATGGCGTAAAGCTTGAGGAAAGTATGAATAGTGCCTATGCTAGGTTCTAAGCATTGGTATAAACCATTGCCATTGGCGTGAGACTTGAGTAGGTTTGGAAATTTGTTTCTTGCCAATGTGCTTAATTTTATTCGGTCGAGGACGAGCAAAAGTTTCAGTATGTGGTGGTGATAAATGGACAAAAGTGCATTATTTTGAGTGTATTTTTATCTCATTTGTCGTGTGAGTTGCGGGAGATTACATGATTTTTAAAGAAAATTATACTCATTACATATTTCTTATTTATAGGAGTGATCTTGGATAATAACGGATCAAAAGATATCAAATTATTGTAAAAAGGAGAAAAATGGAAGGATTAGGAGCTTGTCTATTCTCGTGCATGGCATGAAAATGGACGCGCAAAAAGGAGAAAAGTGAAGGCACAAAACAGCGAAGTGAAGCCAAGGCACGGACCGCTTCGCGAAATGGAAGAATTTCAAAAGATGAATCCGTGTCTATGGGTGCGCGACGCGCGAACAGAGTTACACAACATCTTTGAAGCAAGAACAAGCAATGAGCAAGGCGAAAGATTCGGAAACGAGTTTTGATCTTTCTTCTTCCTTTTTCTATTATTGGTGATGAATTCTTATATTGTACTTGTAAAAACAATTATGAGTAGCTAAAATCTTTATTCTAGGGTTTGATGGAACTTCTTGGAGGATGAATTTTTGTTGTGTTTCATATAAGTTTGTCATTGAATTTTCTCTACTTGTTCAACTACGTGATTATTGTGATTGATTGAAGGTTCCTCGATTGATTATGCCTATTTAGTGTATAATACTTGGAAAATGGTACACATTTAGGTAGTTGTTGAACAACATCATTCCTAGTGTATATGAGGAATCAATACGGATGATTTAAATGTGAGATTAGGAATAACAAAACCTTGATGTGATCTTAGTGAGCAGTAAACTAGTGCAAGCTAGCGTAGTTCAAAAGAATACGTCTAGTAAATTGTTGTATTTGCTCAGAAGAGAATTACCACATCTAAAGTGCTCACGATTGATAGAAAATATGTAAGCAAAATTATAGGAGACGTGGCAGGGAGGATTCCGACGAGAGGGGAAATCGTGACCCTAGACCTTTCCAATCTTGTCTACAATATTTGCTTTGTTAGTAATAAAATTATAACTTTTTAATTACCTTGCTTTTAGTTAGTAAACACTCATCTCATTGTTCAATATTTCTGGAAGTTGATTACTTGAATTCTTGCGGAACTAGCAGTTATGATTAGTAGGCTAATTCCCTGCGGGATTCGACTCCGGACTTGTAAACCGAATTATATTTGCAGCGATCACTTAATTCTTTTTGTAAGACATAGTTGGGTGTGATCAATATATTTTGAGCAGGGATATTCATTATCAAAAAGCAAGCAATGGTTGAACGTTTGTCCATCTTAAAATATAATGACTCTTTTAAGCGTAAATGGAAGATCCATAATTTCTCCGGTCTAGGAGTAGATTCCGAATGGAAATGTGAAGAATTTACGGTTGGATCTCACAGATGGCACTGTTTCATCTCCCTTATAAGTTATAAGGCATTATTCATATTCTAAATATTCTATATTAACTGATTAACAGATGGCACTGTTTCATCTCCCTTCGCTGGAGCTAGTATTAGCTCTTTGTTGCCCAAATCACTTATTCTATGGTTTTCTGTTGCACTAATAAACTTGAGCTCCTTTGTTGCTTGGGACTTGCTTATGAAGTTATTTCCTTATTTAATTTCTATAAAACTATGAGAAATAAACTTTCATATTGAACTTGTGCAAGATAAATGTTACTATTAAAGGTTCACTCGATTGTCAGTAAAGGACAGTTCGATGCTCAAGGCATCTTGTGTTCACACAGGATTTGGGAAAGGGCGTATGGGTGTGGTATAGACAGTTTATCCTAATACAAACATTAGTGATTGCTTCCACGGCTCGAACCTGTGAACTATAGATTATACAATTGTCAGTCTCCTTTCTAAATAGTTTTAGTCTACGATACTATATGTCTAATGGATCTCTTATTTTCTATTGTTTCCCTTGGACAGTTAATGTATGGTTTTCAAACACCAGGCAGAATTGGGGGTTTCCGGGTTTCATGCCTCTAAGCCAGTTGCATAGTCAGGGAAAAGGTTTCATTGTCAAAGATTGTATTGTAGTGGAGGTTGAGATGGAAGTTGTGTTTGCACATGGTGTGAAAAGCTTATCTTAAGCCTAGTTATGAGTGTCAAAGTCTTATATGAACTTCCAATGAGTTTTGCTTATGTTTAATTTTGCTGGTTAACTAGTCTTTTTTATAGCTTGTTTGACCAAGTTTTTTTTGGGCAAAAATATATTTTTTTAGCCAAAAAATGCTTTTGAAGAGAAGCAGAAGCATTTTGAAAAAGCAAAAAAAAAAATTATTTCTCTCTAAAAATACTTTTTTAAAAAGTACTTTTGAGAAAAATAAACTTAGCACCAATTTTTAAAAGATTGGCCTATTGTTATAAAGACTAGACTCAAGTGTACTAAGTAACTAGTTGGATAATTAAAGTGTAAATAAGAAAATAGTTAGTTAGAGTCAGTTAGTTATGTATAAGTCCCACACTATGTGTAACAAAACAGATTTTGAGCTCCTCTTCTCCATCTCATTTCTGCATCTCACATTTCTTCTCCTCTTCTTCTTCAACATTACTGGCTTACATGTGTGTTGTTCCTGATAAATTGTGTAGAATTTATCATGGTATTAGAGCGGCGATCATAGATTCATCGGAATTAGGAAGAAATTTATAGAATCGAAGCTCGACGGAACTCCGATCTGGTAGTTATGGCAAGAAATGAGGTTGCCTCACTAGATCATAATTATCCGCTATATTTGAAACTCTCAGATGCTCCTGTACTTGTCCTAATATCGCTCAAGCTCATAGGGCCAGAAAATTACGCGCTGTGGAGAAGGGCGATGAAATTGGCACTCCGAGGAAAGAGTGAACTAGGGTTTGTGGACAGAACTTGTGTGAAGAGCACGTATAGAGGCGAATTGCCAGAGCAGTGGGAAAAATGCAATGCAATCGTTTTGTCGTGGATCGGAAGCACTGTATCGAGTGAGTTGATGCCAGGCATTGTCTATGCTTCAAATGTGAGAAAGGTCTGGAGTGATTTCCATGAGAGGTTTGGTAGATCAGATCTGACTAGAATCTATCACCTTTGGACAACCACAGAAACATTGAGTCAAGGTACTGACTCTGTAACTATTTATTTCTCTAAAATAAATGATTTGTGGGATGAACTTGATGTATAGTGCCTCTGTCTTTATGTGATTGGGAGGAGGCTAGACCTTCAGTTGAACATTTGAGGTCACAATGTTTGTTGCAGTTTCTTATGGGGTTAAATGGAAGCTATAGTAACATAAGGAGTAATGTACTAGCAAAAAGACATGTAGTGACTGTTAGTGAAACATATGCAATAGTTACTCAGGAAGAGAGTCAAAGGTTTTTAAGTGTGGTTGATACACATAGGGACCACTCACCATGCTAGAAGAAAGGGGTAAAGACTTATAAAGGTAAAAAGCAAGGGATCATTTGTGAGCATTGTGGATACAAAGGTCAACCTTAAAGAAAACGGTTTTAAGATAAATTGGCTATCTAGCTGATTTTAAAAGCAAGAAAAAAAATCAGACCGGAGGAGGAAAAGTTTATACCAACAGTGTGAATGTAAACAATGAGGAAGGCAGGGCAGCAGTTGTGCAAGTGCAGGGGAATGGACAATTCTTGACAGAAGAACAATACAAATAACTTGTCAAGCTTTTGTCAAAACCAGCAACACCAGAGTGTTCCACAAACATGACAAGTATACTTTCCTTACTAGCAAATGTAGGTATGTTTGATTGGGTGATAAACACAAGAGCAACTAATCATGTCACATATTGTAAGGATATTCTGAGCAATAAGGAGTGACGTGCAATTACCCACAGGAAATAAGGCACAAATAACACACACTGGAGAAGCATCTATACTAGGGAATAAGACAGTTAAAAATGTCTTATATGTACCAGGTTTTAAATTCAATCTGTTGTCAGTATCAAAACTCACCAAAGATCTCAGTTGCTCCGTGACATTCTTTCCTGATTTTTGTATGTTTAAGGATCTTTACAATGGTGTGAGCACCTAATTTTTGACCATATTTGGTTCCTTTTTTTTCACTCACTTTTTAGTATTTAATAGATTTTAAGTTTAATCTTAATATTTTAGTTTTATAGGTTTATTTGATAAAGTTAAAAAATACAAAAAGAGTTACATGTTTTTTTAGAGTATTAGTTTTATTTTCATTTACTAAAAAAGAAAAAATAATTTCCAAAAATATATTTTTAATGCAATTAATAAATGAATATCGAGTATGTAGTACTTTTACCTTACTATTTTTAATTTAGTAGGAATAGATTCTATTTTTATTTATTGATTTGTTATCCTTTAAATGAAAATCAAAAAGAAAATTGAGAACCAATGAAAAATCTCATTTGATTCTATCCCCTACCATACTCACTCCCACGTACACATTTAGACCTGCTGATAAATTTTATTCTCTTTGGAATCCTTATCACAATTTTCTCTCATTTTTTAGGCATTAGCTCTCACGTGATACCACATAGATGCACAATTTGGAAAAGCATATTCTTTTGTCCTTATCCCCATGCCACACACCTGATCTCTACTTGATCCCTTCCTGTTTCTTTTCTTTCTCACCGTCAATCATACACCTTAAGACCATGTAGCTCTATCTTAGCATCATTAGCCATGTAAATCCATTCCCGTCAACTCATCGCTTCGTCGTCACTTCGCCGGAGTTCCACCATCTCCGCCCAGCTCTTTTTCGCCATAGACAACCAGCTGAAACTCCCATTGAAACCACCCCAAACTGACGTGAAATCAATCCCAAAACAGCTCCGAAACTCTGCTGCAAAACCACCAATAATTCAGTCAAAAGTGGCCTCATAAACTGTCCAAAAATCTCCGCAAAGCTGTCGTCCTTCACCCCAACTAGCAGTTCCTCCACACTGCTCCAACTGCTATAAAGCGAGCCGAGTTCGATTCGGGATAGTCGAGTTTCGTTGAGGTCTCCGGCAAGCCAGACTCCAGTCAGATTTCCTTTCTCTATTTCATTTGATTCCCTGAGAAGCCGTGTCGAGGGGCGGGAATCAGGGAATGTTCTCTTTTGAAGAAGAAGAGACAATCATTCAACTGCATAGTGTTTTAAGGAGCAAGTAAGTTTTTTTATTTAATTAAATCTTTGAAAAGTTGTATGTACTTTTGTCATAATTTAATTATTACTATAAAATGTTTCTCATTTTCTCTATACATTTGGACTTGTTTGAATTGATTGATTCTAGACATCCAAGTCTTTTGTCAGTACAAGTAATCATAGTGATCCCAACAAAAATAGTGCGTATGTGTTTTCTTTCCCTTGTTTGTTGCGAATCTATACATGAAATGTGACGATAGTATGTGCAATTATACGAAGGGTCCAGTAACAAATGATTTTGCTTTACGTGCTTTAGTCACGCTTTTAATCGATTTATCGCGATTATGTATACGTTCGCCTGATATAATTATGATTTTCATCATTAAAACCAAAGTATGTGTTCGTGCAACTTTGGCCAAAACAATCTTCCTAATTAATAAAGTGTTATTAATAGTGTATACATTCACGTGACACGAGTATGTCTTAAAAAACGAATATTCGCAAAAAATGCTTTAGGCGCGACTTAATCTATCATCGTGATTGTGTACATGTTCGCGTGACATAATTACGATTTTTCAGACTAAATCAAGGTACGCGTTCGCGCGAATTTGACTAAGTTTTTCTTAAATAATTAAGTGTTGTGAATTGTATACACGTAAGCATGACATGATTCTCGATGCACCGAACGAAATGAGTACACGTACGCGTGACTCGTTTCATGATAATTCCATAATTACGAATAATCGAGTAATTAAAAGTGGTAAAAAGGTAAATGCACACAGGTTCTAAAACCTGTAATGAAACAATTTGATTAAGCCAAGTATGATTAAAGCGACCATGCTAAAACCATGAAACTCGGGAATGCCTAACACCTTCTCCCGGGTTAACAAAATTCCTTACCCGGTCTTCTGGTTTCGCAAACATTAAACGGAGTCAAACTTCCTCAATTTGGGATTTAAAATAAACCGGTGACTTGGGACACCATGAAATTATCCCATGTGGCGTCTCTAAAATAAATAAATAATCTCATTTCGATTAATGTCACTTTAATTGAAAAAACTCTCTTATCCCCATCCTTTCGGAAAAAAAGGAGGTGTAACAAGTGTTAGGGTGATGAGGATTGATAGAAAACACAATGGATTGTATCTGCTAAAGGAGAACATAATAGTAGCTGCAGAAGGTTTCTTTGTGATCAAAGGAGTAGAAACTAGAAAGTAAACTTTGGCACCTGAGGTTAGGACATGCTTCGTTGAAGTCAATGCAACATATCCCAGAGTTAAAGAATCAAGTGGACATGCAGGTGCAAGACAACTGTCATGTGTGTCCATTAGCTAGACAATGTAGGTTAAAGTTTCCTTCAAGTAATACTAGCTCTAATAGTTCTTTTCAGCTCGTTTACCTAGATGTTTGGGGCCCCCATAAAGTGCCCACATATGAGAGATAGTATTATTTTGTTACCATTGTGGATGACTACAGTAGATATACCTAAGTATGTTTGATTCAATCAAAGTGTGAAGTGCTGGTTGTAATAAAAAACTTTCTTGCTATGATAAAGAATCACTTTGGTATAACTATGAAAGTGTTGAGGTCAGATAATGGTACAAATTTTTTTAATTCTCAGTGCAATGATTTATTGACATCTCTGGGAATTATACATCAGAGTAGCTATCCATATACACCTCAAAAAAATGGCACAGTGGAAAAGAAACATAAACATATCCTAGAAGTTGCAAGGGCGCTGATGTTCCAAAGTTAGTGCTAATGAGATTCCGGGGTGATTGTATAAGAAGTGTCCATATGAAATGTTGCATAACAAACCAGCAAAGATAGAGCACTTAAGGGTGTTTGGTTATTTGTGTTTTGCAAGTAACTTGCTTGGTGGTGACAAGTTTACTCCAAGAGCAAGAAAGTCAGTTCTTATAGGATACTCAGAAACACAAAAGTGGTACATGCTATATGATTAGATAATAGAAGAGTGTTAATTAGTAGAGATGTCTCATTCAGGGAACAAGTGTTTCCCTTTAAGGAAGGAACTCAGATCACTGAAGACATATTTTCATGTGAACCTCCTGTGACAAATGACCTTCTGCCTGAACAATTGATGCAGGGTTCTTATAGTGAGGAACATGCCACCACTAAAGACTCAAACTTCTCCATAGCATGATCAAATTTAACCTACCCACGATCATGTCTCACCTGCACCACCCACTGAATCAACAGCTGCAGTAGACACTCAGACGGTGGAACCCATTGAGAACACAGTGGATTCAGTTGATACTTCTGTAGTGCACCAGCCTATAGAACACGTTAGAGTGAAACCAGTCACAGATCCTGACACAAACCAATCACATATGGAGGAAGTACATACTGAAGAAGGTGGTGTCAGGAAATCTAGCAGGATTGCAAGACCCTTCATATGGATGAAAGACTGTTGCAACCTCAAACACTTAAAATCATTCTCATTGTATCTCAAACAATGTGTCTTACTTTCATTTGTCAACCAATTACAAGGCCTATTTGGGGGTGTTCTCTGCAACAGTTGAACCAAAGAACTTCAAGGAAGCTTGTCAGGACAAAAACTGGGTAGAAGAAATGTCACAAGAGATTAAAGCTCTTGAGGATAATGCAACATAGGAAATTGTTGACCTACCTGCAGGAAAAAGAGCCACAAGATCCAAATAGGTGTTTAAGATAAAGTATAAGGAAAATGGGGAAATAGAAAGATACAAGGCTCGGTTAGTAGCAAAAGGTTATACACTGCAAGAAGGGTTGGACTATCATGAGACCTTCTCTCCTGTAGCCAAAATGGTTACTGTGAGAACAATCATTAGCATAACAACCTCTAGAGGATGGAATATGTTTCAAATGGATGTCAATAATGCTTTCTTGTAAGGGGATCTTTATGAAGATGTCTACATGGAACTGCCGCAGGGTTTCCAGAGACAAGAGGAGTATAAGGTCTGCAAACTACTTAAATCATTATATGGTCTTAAGCAGGCTTCAAGGCAATGGAACATCAAATTGACTGAGGCTTTAGTGGAAGCAGGATATCATCAGAGGCTTCTGATCATTCACTCTTCACTAAGAACACAACATCTGACATTATTGTTATCTTAGTGTATGTGGATGACTTGCTTATCACTAGGAGTAGTGCAGAACTGATAGATGAAGCCAAATAGACACTACACAATTCCTTTAAAGTGAAGGGTCTAGGGGAGCTAAGATATTTCCTTGGTATTGAGGTTCTACGATTAAAGAAGGGGATTCTACTCACACAAAGAAAGTATGCACTTCAGTTGATATCAGAAGTTGGCCTTGCATTAGCTAAATCAATCTCCACCCAATAGAGCTTAACTAGAAGTTGACCACTGTTGAATATGAGCATGTAGGGGTAAATGTAGATGAAAAACTTGAGGACACAGAGAGCTATCAGAAACTTATTGGTAAGTTGCTCTACTTGACCATCACATGAACATATCTCAGTTTTGCAGTACAGGTACTCAGTCAATTCATGCAACATCCAAACAATCTCATTGGGATGCATCATTGCGAGTGGTGAGATATGTAAAGGCAGCACCAGGCCTTGGTATTTTTCTAGGGGCAGGGCCTATAAATACATTTTATTCTTATTGTGATTCAGACTGAGCCTCTTGTCCTAATACTAGGAGATCTATCACAGGGTATGTCATCAAATGGGAGATTCTTTACTTTCATGAAAGTCAAAGAAGCGGCACACTATAAGTTGAAGCTCAGCCGAAGCAAAGTACATGAGTTTAGCAGCATTAGCTGCAGAAATCACATGGTTCTTAGGATTGCTTAAGGAACCACAAGTCCAGATTCAGCAGCCGGTGTCTTTACACTGTGATAGTAAAGCAGCCCTGCAAATAGCTGCTAATTCTATATTCCATGAACGTACTAAGCATATCGAGATCGAATGTCATTTTTTTCGAGAGAAGATCAAGAATGGAAGTTGGAACCACAATACATCTCTACCAGTTCGCAAATGGATGATCTCATGACCAAAGGCTTGGGTTCATCACAACACCATTTTCTTCCATCCAAGCTTGGGGTACTCAATGTGTTTCACCCCCAAGCTTGAAGGGGAGTATTGTTATAGAGACTAGATTGAGGTGTACTAAGTAACTACCTGGAGGACTAAAGTGTAAATAAGAAAATATTTAGTTAGAGTCGGTTAGTGGTGTATAAAGGGGATCAGACTATGTGTAACAAAACAGATTTTGAGCTCTTCTTCTCCATCTCATTTCTGCATCTCACATTTCTTCTCCTCTTCTTCTTCAACATTAATGGCTTGCATGTGTGTTGTTTCTGATGGATTGTGTAGAATTTATCACGGTCAAGCACTAATTGTCGTTCATAAGTGCTTTTCAAATTAATTATTCAAACATAAATTACTTCTCTCCAAAATTACTTTTGAGAAAAAAAAACACTTCTCAAAATAAGCTAATTTTTGTAGCTTGGCCAAACATGCTATTAGAATCCTAGTACTAGCTAGTAAGCCTTTTGGGATAAGGTAAATTGTTTCTCATATATTTAGTTAAAAAAGTAGATCAATCTATTGCTTGTCTAACTTTATAATATAAAAAACTTATTGCAAAACAATAACGTTGCTTCTTGTTGCTATTGAAATCACTTGAGTAACATTGATTAGAGCTGAAACTCACGAATTTAACATTGTTTGGGAGAAGAAATTTTGAGGTTCCATGAAAACCCATTTTGGAGCTTGAGATTGAAATTTTCATAATTTGAAAAATGTTGTAATTCCACGTGGGTGTTCAAAAATATTGTAGATCACACGTTTGTGAAGGTTATACTATTTGGGCTCAATTCAGAGTCAAAATTGGAATAGACGAAGAATAAGGAAGAAGGCGAGTTATGTATATATATCTTTCATTTATATGTGTGAATATATATGTGTAGGTGGGTGACTGCGCGCGCACATGAGTCGGTGTGTGTCTCACTCTTGTATGTATGTGTATGTTCATATATACTTATGTATACATGCATATACAACTATATACATATATCACAAAGATTTTGTGCCAACTCTATTTCAGCTAAAAAATTTACTCTAAAGCATTACATTCTTCCTCAAATTTTATATATTATATCATGGGATGTTCCTAACAAATTCCCATCACACCAACATACAACCAAATACTAAGGGTATGTTAACAATCAAAGAAGAAGAAGAGTCTCAAACCCTTAGTTATCATTATCAGGCCGGAGTCAAAGTGATTGTTGAAGAAGTTTGTGGCAGAAGGAATTATATTTTTCTATTTGTGGAGCGATAAGTTGCAATTAAGGCTTTTAATTTTAGGGGATGAATTTGAAAAATAAAAATTAATTAAATAAATTTTTTTGTTAGTACTAAACTATAATTGAATTCAACAAAAAAAAGATAAAAGTAAAAAAATTAAGTAATTTTCTAAGTACAATTTATGTTGTATTCAAAGAACTAAAATAGAAAAGAGAAGAAAACGCAAGAACAAAAATAGAAAGAAGGAGAAAAAGCTAAAGATGGTTTCAAACTTCCGTCCAATGAGCAAAGCAGAGAACTTAAGCGTGCAAGACCACTTCTCCCGTCCAGCTTTTTGTGCTTGGGGCACAAGTAAAATAGTTAAGGGTCCCAATATGGACAAATATGACAAGATATATATATATACAGAATTTTTGCCTAGGCTAATGGGGTCCCGTGACCCTACAATCCACAATGTAGGTCCACCTCTACATGTCATAATGTGAGACCTCAACTGGAATAACAAAACATACCGTAAAGTGATATTTAGCTTAAAGTATATATATTTATATGTATATCGCCTCATGTTTTACCGTGTTTCATGGATTTCGAATATAAAATATACATATTTATATTAATTCATAGTGTTTTTATGTGTAGGAATCATCTGAAAGCAATTGGATCGAAAGGTGCGAGATTAGAACCAAAACGGGTGAAAACGGGAAAATGTGGAATTTTAGCGCCACACGCAGTGTCCCAATGCCACCTGTGGCTCCGTGGGCAGAATCTTCAGCATGTCAGCGCTGCCCTGGACACTGGTGACGGGAATTTCTCCCACTTTATCCGGGACAAGGTTATTTCGGCCCTAGACTTACCCAAAGCGTATAAAAGCAATACTAAACCTATTTTTGGAAGGGAGATGCCACTTTGAAGGGAGAATACACACGAGAAACATCTGGGAGCGAAGAGATCTCAGTTTTCTTCATCTTTTCTTAGTATTTTCAATTATCCACCACTTATGAATTTGTTTGATACTATCATGAGTGGCTAAAACCCATAGTTTCGGGGTTCTGATTTAGCCTTGGATATTGTTGTTTAACGTTGACTTAACCTTGACTAAAATTTTCTAATATATGGTTGTTTCTTCAATTCAGTGATTAATTGCTTAATTGTCTGGCCAGCAGTTAAGTTCTGTTTACTATCTATTCTATGCTTGGGAAAGCCATGTGTAGATTAGAGAAGAACTGAAAAGAGCACGATCTTAACTTTGAAGGGGAAGGAGAGGATTTGTGGTTGGATAGGAATATACCTAGGCACCGTGCTTAATTAAATATCATAATCTTGATGCATTCTTAATAGATTGATTCCACAGGAATATAGGCGTTAATCTGTTTTGAATAGGCGAATAGTACTTCGGGAGAAGGCTACAAGAGCAATTGTTTGATTAATTAGCAACCATGAGTGAATTATATGAAAGGGAGAGTTAACTAAAACACAATAAGATTGGTGAATCGATCACAAACCTGGAATATTTGTCTCTATAGAATACACAACAATTATTTTGCTGCTTGATAATTTAGTTACTAGTTATAATTATTATTTAGTATAATCACACTCTTGAACTCGAATTGGCTCGACTAAATAACAATATTGGTGAATCTAGTGGGTAGTTAATACAAGTCTCTGTGGAATCGACACTCAACTTATCATTTTATTACTTGTACGATCACGTATACTTGCGTGTGCGTTAGGGAGCGACAAGTTTTTGGCGTCGTTGCTGGGGGACTTGATATCGACTACTTTCTAGTTTTTGCTTTAATTGTTTATTTCGTCAAGTCCAACATTACTTGATCGTTGCTCTAATCTTAGGAACCTTGATTGAATGTGAAGGGTCAGAAGCCAGGACATACTTCAAGACTTTGAGCCGAACCTGAGAGAACATTTCACAGGAGATTGAGGGAAGCAAGAGAGACAAATAATCTTCAGGCACTTGGTTCAATTTCCTGTGAACATTGTATTGACAAAAAATAGTTTCACACGTAAGCCAACTCTTGACAACTCAACCAGTTATGTGGACACAAGAGAACTCAACAACTGGATGTGATTCTTTGAAGAGGTACGGAACAAAGAGGCACGATTCAATAAACTCTCGAGCTCATCAGCCATGGGAAACTCGCTCTAATAGAGACAAGGAAGGGACACGGTTAGAGTGAATCTAGACAGAGTTACGGATAGATTTAGGAATCCCCATTAAAAAGCCCAGACGTTATGTAACCTTCACATAACAGTTACGATTGCCCTTGGTAACGCCTCATTAATGTAATAATTTGTCATTAATAAGCAATTATTGCAAGAACCAAATGTTATATTAAGAAACCTCCTATATAAAGGAAGGAAATATAACTTGTAAGGACATCTGATTTTCGAATACAATCTACTTTCCTTTTCTATATTTCTACAATATTGTCTATTACTTGTTTCTCTTTATTTAGTATTATTTTCTTGATTATCAATAACCTGTGTTCATCCTAGAAATAGATTTGGTCAAAGGATCTAATTCTTTGGTTACAAAAATTAGTTCCGTTACCGGGAATTCTGATAATCTTTATTCATTTTTTCATTGATATCCTCTAAAACGATGTCGAACTCCAACGACAACAACCTACAGAGGAATGGAACACCAGTTCCATCACCTCAAGGAACCCCTCGTGTTTCAAGGGAACCGTCCCCAGAAAGATCTGACGACAACCACAATCATAATGAGCAGACGATAGAACAAGATCAAATAAGACAAATGATTGCAGACTACGTAGGGCAAGCTTTGCAAGAATTTTCAAGGTGATTACCAACAACACCTCCTGCATCACTGACACCACCTCTAAACAATACGGTCACCGGGGAAAATCCTCAGTCTGGATTGGTAAATTCGGCAAGGGGAGACACCTCTAAAGAATCTCTCGAAGCAAGACCAGGTATGACTAATAACTCTGAATTACAAAATTTACTGCTAACTATGCAGAAACAGATGAAGGAGCAGAACGATCGCATCGAACAAATTCCTGGAGTACCGCCTATTATCAAAGGCATTGATGTTGATAGGTATTCCTAACAACCTTGGAAGCAAAGTGCGGCACCCTTGCCTATACCCAAGAAGTTTAAAATGCCTGACGTTCCCAAATATGATGGAACAACTGACCCACGTGATCATGTGACTGCTTTCACTACTGGAGTAAAAGGCAACGACTTAACAAAACAAGAGATTGAATCAATCCTTGTCAAAAAATTTGGGGAAACACTTACCAAAGGAGCCCTAACCTGGTATTCTCTTCTCCCTGAAAATTCTATTGACTCTTTTGCTGAGCTTGCAGATTCATTTATGAAAGCACACTCTGGTGCACAAAAAGTTGAGAAAATGAATGGAAGACATATTCAAAATAAAACAAGGCGACACGGAACTACTCTGTGAGTTTGTAGACAGGTTTCAACGAGAAAGAATGCAATTACCTAGGGTGCCTGATAATTGGGCAGCCATGGCATTTGCAAGCAACCTAAACGATAAAAGCTCAGAAGTCACGAGACGAATTAAGGAAAGTCTAAGAGAATTCCCCGCTACAACATGGAACAATGTATATAACAGGTATAGTACTAAACTCAGAATAGAAAAAAATATCATTGATCGTTCAAGAGATAAACATCATTCCAGATCCAGACGTCCTGAATCAGATAGAAGATCAGGTAAAACAGGTACGATCCTTACTTAGGACCCTCGGGACGTGATATTCGTCCCAGGTTCGAAAAAACTAGGCCGGACTATAGACCACCAGGAAGAGACGTAGTCTCATCCTCATCTAGATCCATAAAAGATCGAGATGAACGACCTAGAGATAATACCCGAATTGGGGATCATACCTTTAATGTAAGTACTACTGAGTTTGTCTCAATATTGAGGAACATGGGAGACAAGGTTAAGTGGCCCAAAGAGATGCGATCAAATCCAAATAGAAGGAACCCAGATCACTGGTGTGAATTCTATAACGATCATGGGCACAGGACTGCAGATTGCAGATTTTTACAAGGTAAAATAGAAAATTTATTGAAACAGGGCTATTTAACATAATTTTTTAGTGATAAAGGTAAACAGGCATATATGAAGAACAGGCAGGAGCCCTCAAAGCCTCCTTCTCCTAAGCTAACCGTCAACGTGATACATGGAGGAGAGGAAGTAAACGAAATTGTTTGCCAATTAGCATCAAAGGTCACAATTACCCACGCAAAGCGGGTTCCAGAAGATCCAACTGAAGATGAAATAACCTTTGACGATGCATATTTTGGTGGACTAATGCTTCCCCATAATGATGTCCAGGTAATATCCTTACTCATTCATGACACTAACGTTAAAAGAGTGTTGATTTATCCAGGTAGTTCAGTCAATATCATCTTGTTAAGAGCCGTGGAAGAAATGCTAATGGAAAATCTGGTGATCCCAAAGGCACGAGCCATATCAGGGTTTGATAACTACACGGTGATAACCAAAGGAGAGATTGAACTTAGCACTTACGCTGGGGTAGTAGTTAAAAACACTAAATTCCAAGTCATTGATACTGACATGACTTATAATGTGATTATGGGAAGGCCTTGATTCATGATATGAAAACAATACCATCCACCTAACACCAGGTAATCAAATTTCCCTCAGAATGGGGAATCAAACAAATTAGAGGTGATCAACTGTCCTCCAGAAATATAAATCCGTGGCACTTTATAACAAAAAAAGGGGCGGAAGAGCCAGAAAATAGAGAAATCTTTCAAACAGATGTCTCTAGCCAATCAGGTATGGAAAAAATTACTAACCAAATAGGTACGAAAAAAGTAACTATTCAAACAGTTATGGAAAGAGATACCCGAGTGAAGGAGGATTCAGTCACCATGGAAGATGCGCTGGACCATATAGATGTGGACTCTAGACCGCATGTCATTCATGAACTGGAAGAAGACGAACACGTCAAAACAACTACGGAAGAGCTCGAAGCTATTCCATTATTTGAACAAAAACCTGAACGAAAGGTGTATGTAGGAACGAGGCTGAGTCCCGATCAAAAAGGTACGTTAATTGACTATTAAATGGCTAATGCAGACTGTTTTGCATGGTCCCATTCAGATATGACAGGTATTCCACCAGAGGTGATGACTCACAAACTAAATGAAGATCCATCCTTCATACATGTTAAACAGAAAAAAAAGCAAGCAAGGACCATTCAAGAACCAGGTGATTGACGAAGAAGTTCAGAAACTCTTGAAAATTGGTTCGATACGAGTGTATTGGTAAAAAAGAGTCCCACACGTTGGCTGATTCTAGACAGCTCAGCCGGATGTGTGGACCAAGGGAAACGCGACAGTTGGATGTGATTCTGTAAAGAGATACGGAATAAAGAGGCATGGATCAATAAACCATCGAGTCCATCAGCTACGGGAAACTCAACCTGATCAAGACAGGGAAGAGACACGGTCAGAATGAATCTGAATAAAGCTACGGGCAGATTCAAGGACCCACAATTGATTACTCGTACATTATGTAACCGTACCCCA
>MDKI01080448.1:0-25000 GCA_005239505.1 Nicotiana paniculata
TATTTCTAGATAAATTTTTTAATTTATATATATTTATTATACGTTGATTTTTTGATGTATATAATTATTTATATTTTTATATTATTTGATAAAAATTCTGGCTCGGATGACACCTCAGAGGAGGACGTACATTTTATATCCAAACTCATCTATATAAAATCGAGATGAGTTGTATCTAAGATTTGTCCTAACAATCGATACTACCAAATACTAGTCTAAAGCTCTTGGATGATGACCCAAGCCTTTTGATCTTCCTTAGCAAGAAAAACAACTTCTAATTGAATCAATGAATCACCATGATAATGTGATTTTTTTATACGTCAAATTCATGAATTTTGCACCTATATTTATAGTGCATTTCGGTCTTGGGCATGAGCAGAAAATTTAGCCCATTTGGTTAATAATTTACGACATTACAGTTGATAGCCATTTTTAGATTATGATATTGAATTTTATAAATCTGTTCGGATGTTATTAATTGTCTGTATTTGACAAATATGTGCTCTTAATTATGGTTTTACTTAATTGAGATGTAGAAGTTGGATTTTTCTATATCCGCCAACATTAATTCAAGTTATATTTTAGCCATGCTCTTATTGTTGTACTTATGGCATTCAAGAAAAAATTAATAGTCAAACAAAACAAAAAAAAAAAAACAAATATCTATGTAAAAAACCAAAATTTTCTTTCATTTAGTTTGGTTGGTTCTAAATTTTTTAAAAAAATCAACAATATTTGATAAGGTTTAGTTTATTCTAAAACCAATAGCTGCTTTCTTACCCGTCCCGACTTGTTTGAGCTAGTTAGCACGTGTCATGATTATTTAACGAGGAGGAGACATGTATTTGAACTTATTAGGGGCAACATCAAATACCTCTAATTAAGCTAGAGGGTGACATATAGGTGTATCACCTACTTGCTAAAAGGAAATGTGTAGATTAAACCCCCTAAAAGAGACCAGTTGGGGCAGCAAAACATGACCGTTTTAAGGGTTGATACTCTTCATTTATCTTCATAATTCCCTCACCCAAAAGTAAGAGAGATATACCCCTACAAACTATTCTCCCAAAAAGCTACAAACGAACCCTAATAATTTCAAAGGTTACAAGTGATTTTGGTATCGAAAAACCCATGTTCTTGCTAGTTTCGTTTTCTCTTTCTAGTAGATGCGTTGGGCGTCATTTCCAGGTGAAGAGAGCTTGAGATTCAGTTGGTTTTGATCAGCGTAATATATATATATATATATATATATATATATATATATATATATATATATATATATATATATATATATTATCGGTGGACGTGTCCCTATTAGACAACCTCCGATCAGATGGTAAGCTATATACCAAGCCTACTGTGATCGAGCGCCTATTAGCGAGCCCAGAATGGTCGAGTAGTGATTTATATATCGAATCTAGTATGGTCAAGCGCCTATGAGCGATCCTACTACGGTGGAGCAGTTACACGTACTGAGCCTCTAGGGTCGGATAGCTATTTTACTTACTATATTGAGAGAGTTGAGTCAGTTTCACCAGGTAAGCATACATTTAAATTAACTAGCCTGCAGTTTCAGATAGACAGATTTTTTACTAACATCTCTTTTTCTGAGTTCAGCTTGAATGATAAGCTCCGGCATTCGGAGTTGTCGGGTATAGAGTTTTGAGTACATATTATATCTATATAGATTATATGGGTAGGTCGAGGCCCTGTCCTGACACATTACAAGTATATCAATAGAGGTTACGCTCTACTCGTGCCCTCCTCTGTGACTCTAGTGGCCCCCGCTCAACTATAGTCTCTCTAATCTCAGGCTCTATACACAATTATCAAAGATCAAAGTTAGATCTAAATTTTTTTAAATTCGCTCTACTGCACTATCTGGGATATCAACGAAGGGTAACTCATCCTAAATGTCATGTAGGCTCATGTTCAAAACTGTAGTGCACAACACATCCGTGAGCAAGACTCTACTAGACACGACTTGTAGATTTCGTAGGACAAACCTGGTCTGATATTAAGTTTACCACAATCCAAACCTGGGGAGAGAAACAAGGACCGGTGTCTCACTTGACCAAGTGTACCAACCTGAGATTGAGGGGCTCAGGCTATACAATATGGTTACTTTGGCTGGCAAGGCCACGACGCAGGATAATTTGTGAATCAAAGTATAAAATTGAACGAAGATTAGCTTCAACTGAACATCTGTATAAATCTAGGCCAGTAAGAGTATCATAACTACTACAGCTGACACCAAAAGAGTATATATATACAAGGCCTACAAGGCCAACATGTTGAACTGATTGGCAACACATGTCTACAAGCCTCTACTATTAGTTGTATTGTGTCGGTAAAGAGCTCCGGCCTACCCATATAATCTCTATATATTAGAGTCAGGCACCTCGAGTGTGTTGATAGTGATTGTACTTGATGATATTACTATGAAATTATTTTCTTGAAATGTATATTTGACATGTAGGCATAAAGATGTATTTTCCTCATGTCAGACATTAGTATGACATTTGATGATGTCACATGTATATTGACATATACGCATAGTGATGTATTTTTCCTTATAATAAATACATTGGTAAGATGTGGAAGTCTTATCTGATAGTGTTGGAAAACACAATCCTTTTTTATAAACTCATGTTTACTTGATTTCAATGGTAAGATGTGGAAGTTGACTGCTATACTTGAAAAGCACGCCTATTTTCAGTTATGTTGAGAAGATAGGCCAGTCTGGAGGACTCGAGGCCAGCTTCAGACTACACCTTTGGCTCAATAGTGTCAGTTGTGTGAGTATGTGCTTTTGGACGTTTATATATGGTAGTGTCTCGAGGATTGGGATTGATGGCTTAATGAGCGGTTGGATAGCTATATGATGTATATTATATGACTAAGGAATGTGCACAGATAGTTGAATATAAGGAGAAGAATTTTTTTTGGGTTATGAAAGGATGATGGATGATTGATTTATATCATGATATATTATACAGTCTTGTGATATGCGTGTGTTAAGATCTTTCATCTTGTTCTATGGAAAAAAGTAGATTCTTATGTCTTGATGACGAGTTCAGACTCTGAAGGATTCAGTGACTGCATAGTGGTTGGGACCAGGATGAGGTCATAGAGTGATGCCAGGAAGGTTCTTGGAAGCAGATTGTTCCTTGGCTGCTATTGGTGAAAGTATGTTGAGAGGTTGATAGGTGATTGTATGTGTTATGGATATGTTATTGTGGACTTTTTGGAGGTTATTTACTGTCACGACCTGAATTAACCTCCGAACGGTCTTGTGATGGCACCTAGTCTCTACGACCAGGTAAGCCTAAAATTTGCAGAAAATAAGACAAAACAATTATAGAAACATTAAAGAATAAGCAATACTATAAAATTTAGACGCTCGACATTTACAGCTTTTTCTTTCCCAAAACCCGGAACATCAGAAAGTTACAAACTCTGAACTACTGTAGCTCTATAGAAAGGAATAAGGAAAATGTATCTATATATCTCTTATATCTATACTAGAGTATGAAGGGGACTTGTGAGATCCTGCGGACGCGGAAGAATTTCCTCACGGTCTCCTAAGCAGCTGATAAGATACGCCTAACCACTATACGGTGCAATGGTACCTGGATCTGCACATGAGGGAAACATGCGCAGGAAAGGGCGTGAGTACTCCACATTCGGTACTCAGTAAGTGCCAAGCCTAACCCCATACAATTAGTGACGAGGTCAGGTTGAGGCTCTACTGAGTTTTAAAACAACTCAGTTATAAATTTAAACAGTGAAATATAGATAAGCAATGATAAACATGATTAATGGAAATTGGAAGAATTAATAACAGAAAGTGATCCCTTGGTTCAGCACAACATATATCTCAACAGTAAATATGCAATGCAGTAAAATCGGAAAGCTCCCGGATCTCAGTGCGTAGTCCAAATTAAATATGCTATGCAGTATAGGGGGAAAGCTCATGGATCTCTGTCCGTAGTCCCAATTTAAATATGCAAGACAGTATAGGGGGGGAAGCTCCCGGATCTCGGTCCGTAGTCCCAATTTAAATATGTTATGCAGTACAGGGGGAAAGCTCCCGGATCTCGGTCCGTAGTCCCAATTTAAATATGCATTGCAGAAGTATGTCAGATACGGATTAATTAAACAGTTCAGGAAAAATAACAGGCAAGAAGAAGGTAAAACTACCTAAGCATGGTGCAACTAGTAGAAAATAAGATGAAATCAAGTAAGGACAGGTAGGCATGCTTATTCTTAAGCTAACTACACAGTTAAGACAAGAACAATAATATAGGAATGAAAATGAGTGATATCATGGAAGGAAAAATGGAATTTTAGCAATAATGACCCGTGTACGCACTCTTCACCTCACATACACGGCGTCCACCTAACAAAATCAATATAAAAATGCCTAAGGGGAAGTCGCCAACACGGAGTTAGGCAAGCCACTTACCTTGACTGCGCTAATCAATTCAATACCATGCTCTTGCCACGAGTATCCAACTCCAGGTGGCCCAAATCTAGTTAATTCGATTGCATAGTGGGAATACCATTTCAAGGGAACAAAATAACTAATAAGTTCGAAGTTAATACGCAAAATTAGGAAATTCGCCTAAAAAGTCCCTGGTCCCACGTCTCAGAATCGGGTGAAAATCATATTTTTCGGACACTCATTCACTCACGAGTCTAACCATATAAGAATCTCTCAAATCGGAGGTCAAACACCCAATCAAAACTCAATAATTCGGTCTATCAAATTCATCCCATTTTCTACCCAAAATTTTCTAAATTAAAGGTTGAACTTAAGATTGGAATCATTGAAAATTGATCTACAATGGATAAAACTCACTTACCAAGTTACCCAGGTGCAAAAACCTCCAAAAATCTCCCCTCTTGAGCTTTCAAGTTCAAAAATGGTGAAAATAACATAAACCCTCGGATTTGGGTCTTTAAAGGACTGCCCAGGTATTTCTTCTATGCGATCGCGTACAATGAGTCGCGATCATGGAGAGTATTCTACCACGCGCCTAAAATCCCTTCATCGCGTTCGCACTTACAGATCTGCGATTGAAAACCTTCTCCCCTCACAGCTATGCGATCACGTAAGGGGCCACGCGACCGCGTAGAACAAACACTGACCCTTCCTCATACGTAGAAAATCCTATGAGATCGTGATCCGTGATGTGCGATCGCGAAGACCAAGGTTCTCTCACTCTGCGATCGCAATTGGCCTTGTGCGATCATGAAGAACAAATCGCAAACTTCCCATACTTACCTTATGCGATCGCGGATGTACTCCTGCGATCGTAGAGAACAAAGAACTGTTGTAGAAAAACCAGAAAAATCTGCTAAGGCTATTAGGCCAAAAATGCCCGTTTGGGCACCCGAAACACACCCGAGGCCCCCGGGACCTCAACCAAAATTACCAACCAACCCTAATACCTCATTCAAACTTGTTCGAGCCTTAAAACCACATCTCATAACATCAAAGTCATCAAATATGCATAGATTCAAGCCTAAGAACTTATGAAATTTTTAGAATTCACATTCGATGCCAAAACACGTCTAAACTCATCCGAATGACCTCTAATTTTGCACACATGTCATAAATGACATTACGGACCTGCTGTTGCTTTCGGAATTCCATTACGAGTCCGATGTCAAAATGTCACCTATCGGCCGAAATCGCCGAAATTCTAACTTTCGCCAATTCAGGCCTAAATTTACAAACGACCTCGAAAACACATTCCGAACACGCTCCTAACCCCAGAATCACCCAAAAGAGTTGACGGAATTCCATTCCGGATCCTTCTTCGCACAACTCTATCTACGACCTGATTTCAAAGGCTAAAATCTACATTTAAGGACTATGTGCCCAAAATCACTCCGGATTTTACCACTTAATACTCCGACAAGTTTCAATAAAATAAATAGACATGGGAGAAGCAGTTATTAGGGGATCAGGGTGCTAACTCTAAAAATAACCGACCGGGTCGTTACATTCTCCCCATCTTAAGAAAATCGTTCATCCTCGAACGAGTATAGAAACATACCTCAATCTGTGAAAAGATGAGGGTACTGACTCCGCATGTCCTGCTCGGTCTCCCAAGTCGCCTCCTCGACTGGATGACCCATCCACTGAACCTTGACTGAGGCAATATTCTTCGACCTGAGCTTCCTGACCTGCATGTCCAAAATAGCCACTGACTCGTCGACATATGATAGATCCTTGTTCAACTGGACTTAGCTGAAATCCAAATCATGAGTCGGATCACCGTGATACTTCCGGATCATGGAAACATGGAATACCAGATGAACTCCTGCTAGGTTGGGAGGCAAATCCAACTCATAAGAGACCTCCCCAACCCGCTGCAACACCTCAAAAGGGCTAATGAACCTCGGACTCAGCTTACCCTTCTTCCCGAATCTCATGACGCCCTTCATAGGCGATACCCAAAGCAAAACCCGATAACCAGCCATAAATGCCTCATACGACGCCATTTGAATGCTGGACTGGTAGCTGTTATTATAAGCAAACTATGCAAGAGGAAAGTATCGATGCCATGATCCTCCGAAATCCATCATACAGGAATGAAGCTTATCCTCAAGAATCTGAATTATGCGCTCGAACTGCCCATCCATCTGAGGGTGAAAGGCTATACTCAGCTCTACTCTGGTGCCTAACTCCTGGTGAACGGCTTTCCAGAACCGTGACGTGAACTGTGTAACTCTGTCTGAAATGATAGATAGTGGAATACCGTGGAGGTGAACAATCTGTCTGATATAAATCTCCGCCAACCTCTCGGAGGAGTATGTAGTCAACACAGGAATGAAATGGGCTGACTTAGTTAGCTGATCCACAATCACCCAAATAGCATCGAACTTCTTCAAAGTCCGAGGAAGTCCAACCACGAAGTCCATGGTGATCCGCTCCCACTTCCACTATGGAAGTTCAATCTGCTAAAGTAACCCTCCCGGTCTCTGATGCTCATATTTGACTTGCTGACAGTTGAGACACTTGGCCACAAACTCCACTATATCCTTTTTCATCCTTCTCCACCAAAAGTGTTGTCGCAGATCCTGGTACATCTTCGAGGTACCCGGATGAATGGAATACCGCAAGCTACGGGCCTCCTCCAGAATAAGCTCCTGAAGCCCATCCATATTGGGCACACAGATCTGACCATGCATCCTTATCACATCATCATCTTCTATAGTCACATCCCTGGCGTCACCTCACTGAACCCTGTCCTGGAGGACTAGAAGGTAGGGATCATCATACTGGCGCTCTCGAATACGGTCATAAAGAGAAGACCGAGCCACCACACAAGCTAAAACCCGGCAAGGCTTCGAAAGGTTCAACCTCACGAACTGACCGGCTAAGGACTGAATATCTAAGGCTAAGGGCCTCTCAACTGCTAGAATATATGCCAAACTCCCCAAACTCTCCGCCCGGCAACTCAAGGCGTCGGCCACCATATTGTCTTTCCCAGGTGATATAATATAGTGATGTCATAGTCCTTTAGCAACTCCAACCACCTACGCTGGCACAAATTGAGATCCTTCTGCCTGAATATGTGCTACAAACTCCGGTGATCCATGAATATCTCACAGGGAACACCATATAAATAGTGATGCCGTATCTTCAGGGCGTGAACAATCGCTGGCAACTCGAGATCATGAATATTGTATTTTTTCTCATGCACCTTCAACTGCCTGGACGTGTAGGCAATCACCCTACCATCCTGCATCAACACCGCTCCCAGGCCAGTCCTTGAAGCATCACAATAGACTGTATAGGACCCTGAACCTGTGGGTAATACTAACACCGGAGCAGTATTCAGGGCTATCTTGAGCTTCTAAAAGCTCTCCTCACACTCCTCAGTCCATATAAAAGGTGCACCCTTCTGGGTCAGTCTGGTCATGGGCACTGAAATGGATGAAAATCCCTCCACAAAACGGCGACAATACCCAGCCAAGTCGAGGAAACTGCGGATCTCAGTAGCTGAAGATGGTTTAGGCCAACTCTGAACCGTCTCTACCTTATTCGGGTCTACCTTGATCCCATCCGAAGATACCACATGGCCTAGTAAGGCCACAAAATCAAGCCAAAATTCACACTTAGAAAACTTGGCATACAACTTCTTCTCTTCAAAGTCCAAAGAACGATCCTCAAGTGCTGCTCATGATCCTCCCTTGACCTCCCCGACCTCCACCTCGAGCTATCTGAGAAGGTGGGGTAGCAGCTGTGGCGGGAAGAGTAGTTGGAGGACCCGGTGGAAGATGTGGAACCTGATAAGTCTGAGGTGGTGCACCCCTCCTAGCTCTGGGGAAATCTCTGATCATATGATGAGGGTCACCACATCCAAAACAACCCCTCGGAGGATATGGCGGCTGCTGCTGACTCTGAACTAGCCTGATGGACTGGCCAATGATAGCAGCTCGAGAAGGAGGCACATGAGATACTGGTGGTGCATAATCAGGCTCCCAAGGTCTAGGAGGAGCTGGAATACCATTGGCTGCTGGAAGAGCTGAATGAATGGGGTGACTCACAAAACCCCTACCATAGCGGTCTCCCAGGTGGCATCCTCCACTGACTGCCCTCTCCATTGAATCTTCACTGAAACTATATCCTTGGACCTCAGCTTCCTGACCTGATGACCCAAAATAGCACTGGCTCTACCTCATATGACATATCACCCTCGAGCTGAACCGTGCTGAAGTCCAAAACATGGGAAGGGTCACCAACATACTTTCGGAGCATCGAAACATGGAATACTGGATGAATACTTGATAAACTGGGAGGCATAACAAGCCTATAAGCCACCTCCCCAATCCTCTAAAGCACCTCAACTGGCCAAATGAACCTGGGACTCAACTTCGAATCTCATAACACCCTTCATGGGTGATACCTTCAGCAACACCTTATCCCCAACCATGAAAGACACGTCTCGGACCTTCCGATCTGCATAACTTTTCTGCCTAGACTGTGCCGTGTGAAGCCACTCCTGAATCAACTTTGACTTACTCAAAGCATCCTGAACCAATTCTGTGCCCAATAGCCTAGCCTCGCCCGGCTCAAACTAACCAACCAGAGATCTGCACCTCCTACCATATAAAGCCTCATACGGAGCCATCTGAATACTCGACTGATAGCTGTTATTATATGCAAACTCTGCTAGTGGCAGAAACTGATCCCATGAACCACCAAAGTCAATCACACAAGCACGCAACATATCCTCCAAAATCTGAATGGTGCACTCCGACTGCCCGTCGGTCTGAGGATGAAACGATGTGCTCAACTCAACCTGAGTACCCAACTCTCTCTACACGGCTCTCCAAAACTGAGATGTGAACTGAGTGTCTCTGTCGAAAATGATAGAAACTGGAACCCCATGCAGTCTAACAATCTCCCTGATATAAATCTCAGCTAACCTGTCTGAAGAATAAGTAGTACCAACAGGAATGAAGTGTGCGGACTTGGTCAGCTAGTCCACAATAACCCATATAGCATCAAACCTCCTCGAAGTCCGTGGGAGTCCAACTATGAAGTCCATGGTGATCCGCTCCCACTTCCACTCCGGAATATCAAACCTCTGAAGCAATCCACCTGGTTTCTGGTGCTCGTACTTGAACTGCTGACAGTTGAGACATCGAGCCAAAAACTCCACAATATCCTTCTTCGTTCTCCTCCATCAATAATGCTGCCTCAAATCCTGATACATCTTCGCGGCACCCGGATGGATGGAATACCGTGAACTATGAGCCTCTTCTAGAATCAACTCTCGAAGCCCATCTACATTGGGCACGTAAATCCGGCTCTGCATACTTATGACCCCATCAACACCAATAACCACATCCCTGGCATCACCGTGACGGACCCTGTCCTGAAGAACAAGCAAATGTGGATCATCATACTAGTTTGCTCTAATCTAATCGTAAAAAGAAGACATGGAGGCTACACAAGACAAAACCCGCAGGGGCTCTGATAGGTCCAATCTCACCAAATGACCTGCTAAGGCCTGAACATCAAGGGCTAACGACCGATCTACTACTGGAAGGTAGGCTAAACTCCCCAAACTCTCTGCTCTGCGACTCAAGGCATCGGCCACCACATTGGCCTTCCCCGTATAATATAAAATAGTGAGGTCATAATCCTTGAGGAGCTCTAACCATCTCATCTGATGCAAATTCAAGTCCTTCTGCCTCGGCAAATACTGCAAACTATGATGATCAGTGAAGATCTCACACTACACTCCATACAAATAGTGCCGCCAAATCTTCAAGGCATGAATAATGGCAGCTAACTCAAGATCATGCACTGGATAATTCTTCTCGTGCACCTTCAACTGTATGGATGTGTAGTCAATCACCCTACCGTCCTGAATCAATATCGATCCCAAGACAACTCTATGAAGCATCACAATAGACTATGTAAGAACCCGAACCAGCAGGCAAAACTAGTACTGGAGTTGTAGTCAATGCTGACTTGAGCTTATGAAAGCTCTCCTCACACTCATCGGACCATATGAATAGAGCAGCCTTCTGGGTCAATGTAGTCAAGGGTGAAGCAATAGAAGAGAATCCTTCTACGAAGCGACGGTAATAACCTGCCAAACCAAGGAAACTCCTAATCTCTATAGCTGAGGACGGTCTGGGTCAACTCTGCACTGTCTCAATCTTCTTTAGATCAACCTGAATCCCCTCACTAGACACCACGTGCCCCAAGAAAGCTAACGAACCAAGACAAAACTCACACTTGGAGAATTTCGCATAAAGCTTCTCCTTCCTCAACCTCTATAACACAACTCTCAAATGCTGAGCATGCTCTTCCTGGCTACGAGAATAAACCAGGATGTCATCAATGAACACAATGATGAAAGAATCAAGATAAGGCTGAAACACGCTGTTCATCAATTGCATGAACGCCGATGGTGCATTGGTCAGCCCAAACGACATAACCAAGAACTCATAATGACCATATCTGGTCCTGAAAGCAGTCTTCGGAATATAGGAATCCCGAATCCTCAACTGATGATACCCAGATCTCAAATCAATCTTGGAAAACACTCTGTCTCCCTGAAGCTTGTCAAACAAATCATCAATGCGGGGCAAGGGATACCGGTTCTTCACGTTAACCCTATTCAACTGTTGATAGTCAATACACATACGCATTGACCCATCCTTTTTCTTCACGAACAACACTAGTGCACCCCAAGGTGACACACTAGGCCGAATGAACCCCTTATCCAGGAGCTCCTGAAGCTGCTCCCTCAACTCCTTTAGCTCCACTAGTGCTATACGATAAGGTGGAATAGAAATAGGCTAAGTGCCTGACACCAAGTAAATACCAAAATCAATATCCCTGTCAAGTGGCATGCTTGGCAGGTCTGCAGGAAACATATCCGGAAAATCACGGACCACAGGAACTGAATCTATGGCGGGAGTCTCACCACTGATACCCTTCACGAAGGCCAAATACGATAAACACCCTTTCTCAACCATGTGCTGAGCCTTCAGGTAAGAAATCACCCCGTAGGCATATACTCGGAAGAACCTCTCCTCTCAACCCTCGGACACCCCGCATAGCTAAGGTCACGGTCTTAGCGTGACAATCAAGAACAACATGGCACGGAGATAACCAATCCATGCCCAATATCACGTCAAAATTGACCATGCTGAGTAACAGTAGGTCTACTCGAGTCTCCAAACCCCCAATAGATATCGTGCATGACCGATTCACGCGGTCCGTAACAACGGTATCGCCCACCAGAGTCGACACATGAATAGAGGTGACTAGACACTCACGGGGCACATCCAGAAAACCGGCAAAATATGAAAAAACATAGGAATATGTGGAACCATGGTCAAATAAAGCCAAAGCATCACGACAACAGACTGAAACAATACATGCGATCATGGAATCTGAGGCCAGAGCATCTGGCATGTCTATAAATGCATACATGCGAGCCTGACCTCCACTTCTCCACCTCCCCCTCTAGGGCGACCTTTAGCTGACTGACCACCACCCCTGGCTGCCTGGGCGGGTGGTGAAGTGACTGGATCCGAAGTCGAGGGATGGCCTCTCTGCTAAGAAGATCCACCGGAACAATGGGGACACTGCCTCCACACGTGCCCGAACTCTCCACACTCAAAGCAACTCCTTGGAGTTGGAGGCGAGGACTGATAGAAACCCCTAGCACCATTACGGCCACTAGAAGACTCATGCATAGAAGAACCCTGAACTGGGGGTACTCGAGCTGCACTCTGAGCTGGGAAGGCACCAAATGAATGCGGCCTGACTAAGAACCATGGGGACCCTGCCCCGAGGAGGCACCACTATATGATGGACGGCCTGACCGAGGAGGCCTGAATGAACGACCCCTACCCTGCTGAAATTGTCCCCTGAAGGGAGCACCACTGGAACTTCCCGAACCACGAGGCCTCTTGACCTCTCTATCCTCCCGCTCCTGGCGGCGAACGAACTCGATATCTCGAGTATGTCAACAACCTGCTCGCATGAAGCACCTGATACTCTCTCCCGAGTCATAAGCAACCCAAGCTGATAAGAAAGACCATCCATAAACTTCCTCACCCTCTCCTTATCAGTAGGGACAATCTGAGAAGCATACCTAGCCAACTCGGAGAACCTCATCTCGTACTGAGTAACTGATAACTCTCCCTGGCGCAACTGCTCAAACTGCCTATGCTGCTCCTCTCTGTGGGACTGAGGAACATACTTCTCCAAAAAGATCATGGAGAACTGCCACCAAGTAAGAGGTGTTGAACCAACCGGACTACGCCTCTCGAGCGACTCCCACTATGTAAAGGTAGCACCCGCAAACTGAAATGTAGCAAATGAGAACCCACTAGTCTCTAAAATACCCGCGGTACGCAGTATCCTCTGGCACCTATCTAGAAATCTCTGGCGTCCTCACCCTCTGTACCGCTGAAAGTCGGAGGCTGAAGTCTGCTGAATCTCTCCAACCTACGCTGCTCGTCCTCAGGCATAGCAGGGAGCACATAATCCTGGACCGGAGCAACTGCTTGAGCTGGGGCTGCCCCCGGTGCCTGAATACCTTGTGCAGCCTGCTCAGGTGCCCGGGCAGCTGGTGTCTGATGCCTCCCCCGACCTGAGCTTTAGAGGCAGTAGAAGACATGGCGACTGCCTGAGCTAAACTGGTGGATACTGTCAATATCTGAGATAGGGCCTCCTGAACATCCGGAATAACCATAGGCACTGCTGGTTCCTGACCTTGTCCCGCTGGGACACCATCGGCGGGAACTTGATCATGATCGATAAGGGGATCCTGAGGTTCCGCCCCGGCTGCTGCGCGGGCTGGCCCCCTACCTCTGCTACGGCCTCGACCGCGGCCTCGAGCTCTCACTGGTCTAGTCGGTGACTAGTCACTCTGATCGGTATGGCGTGTCCTCACCATCTGTGAGAGAATGAAACAATGTGAGTTTAGATTTCAAGAATCAATAGATCAGCACGAAAGAGTTCAAGAAAGATAGAAACGTTTCCTAAAAGTTTGGCAGCCTCTCAAAGATAAGTACATACGTCTCCATACCGATCCACAAGACTCTACTAAACCTACTCATGACCGTTGAGTCCTATGTAACCTAGGGCTTTGATACAAAACTATCACGACCCCAAATCCTATACCGGCCGTGATGGCGCCTATCGTGGAACTAGGCTATCCAATAATCACATGTTCACAATTTCTTTCAAAATCCCATTTCCCAAATCCAAACATTTCGTAAATACACAGAAATTACTAAATAAAGTAATCCAATATTATACAATACGGCCAACCCCAAAACCCGGAGCCACCATGTATGAGCATCTAGAAGAACAAGTCAAAGTATACTATCATAGTACAAAACCTCCGAATGAAAGCTAGATACAACAAGAAGGGAAAAACAAAGATGCTGCGGACGCTGAACAACTACCTCTATATCCCGCAAATCCGGCTCCGCACGGAATAACTGGCTAAAGCTCGATGCCTGCACCTGAATCAGCACACAGAGGTGCAGGGAGTAATGTGAGTACGCCAACTCAGTAGTAACGAAAATAAATCAAGTCTAAGCGGCAAGGAAACACATAAAATCAATGCCATCAAATCACCAGAGGCACAACCTTACTTTTCAATAGTATAACATAGATATATGAAAATGTCATGCATTAAAACCAACTTCAGAAGAAGCCTTCAAAAATGTATATTTTTCAACAACTTAAAGTGATGGGTTTAGTATTAAAAAAAATGAAATGAATCATATAGAGGCCCCTCGGGCAAAACATATTTCATAAGCTCATAGTGAAACTAGTAAAATCATCAGTAGCCCCTCGGGAAAAACATATATCATCATCAGCCCCTCGAGCATGCCTCACAGTCACTCATAATCAGCCCTCAGGCATACCTCACCATCACTCGTAATCAATCCATCATCACCTCACAGTCACTCATGACTCCCTATCACTCGTCACTCGGCACTCTACACTCAGCACTCGGCACTCTGTAGGTACCTGCGCTCACTAGGGGTGTGTACAGACTCCGACTCCGGAGGGCCCCCCTCAGCCCAAGCGCTAATAAACAAGCCAATTCATGGCATCAATCACTCTCAGCCTCTCGACCTCTCTCATATCATAAATATCCTCATAACATTGGCCCTCGGGCTCACTCAGTCAGACACTCTCAACATGACACTCGAGCCATAAATAAAACGGGGTTCTCAACCCAAATAGTGTTTCATTTCAAGAAATAGTAATATCATTAAATAGTAGTGTCAACAATTTCACAAGAAAGACTGAGTGTAAAATCATAGTTTCAAAGTAGTGAGAATATCAGTAAAATAGCCCCCAAGGGGTTAAGACATATCGGCCGTAGTCCCCAAACATGGCTTACGACCCAAAATCAAGTCGTAGTACTACTGTAAAACATATGCTTAAAAAGCAGTTTCGCAACTCAGTAGTTGCCTGAAAATGAACATATTTCCAAATTTTCAGTTCGTGCACGCCCCACACTCGTCATCTAGTGTGTGCATCACTCCAAATCCGTGAAGGGATGTGAAGTCCGAGGTTTCATACCCTCAGGACAAGATTTATAACCATTACTTACCTCTACCAGGCCGTGACACTAGTCCACAATGCTCTTGCCCCTCAAATTTGCTCCCGATTTCTCCGAATCTAGCCAAAACAAGTTTAAAATCATCAATATATATCAAAGGAACTCAACCCAATCGAAAATTATCAACTTAAGCAAGAATCCCGAAATTCGGCCAAAACTGAGCCACGGGCCCACATCTCGGAATTCGATAATTTTTACATCACTAGAAACCTCGTCCTCCCACGATTCTACTCATACCAAAATCATCACAATCGGATCACAATTGCCTACCCAAAACCTCAAAAGAATTTCCAATTCTCGACCCCCTTCTTCCCAACCTTTTCCTACTCAAATCCTTAAATTTTCAAGGCTAATCTGAACAAAATAGCATAGGAACGATGTTTGTAACCAAAGAACTTACCTTTACTGAAGAATCTAGTTACTTCTCCAAATCGCTTTCAAAGAACTCATCCAGCATGCAAAATGATGAAAAATAAGAGAATTTCCGCGAAGGGCCTTTATACTGTTTCTGCCAGTCATTTCCGCTCCTGCGGACCTTTAGTCGCACTTGCGGACCCGCACATGCGGTCCCAGGTGTGCACCTACGGAATCTGACTTAGCGGACCAATTCCGCACCTGGGGCCACTTCTCTACACCTGCGGCTTCGCAGGTGCGGCCAAAACATCGCACCTGCGGAGAAATCCCCAGCCTAGCCTGTTCGCACCTGCGCTCCTCCCATCGCGCCTGCGATATCGCACCTGCAGCTTCTTGACCGCAGGTGCGTTCAACACAAGAACTTCCACACCAACAACTATTGCTTTAAATTTCCAAGTCCAAAAACCCCGCCAACCATCCGAAATCAATCCCGAGCCCCTCGGGGCCCCAACCTAACATACCAACACACCCCATAGAATTATTCCAACTTAGTCAAGCCTTCGAAACACCAAAAACAACACAAATATACCAAATTTATATCAAATTCAAGCCTATCAACTTTGAAATTTCCAAATTTCGCCAACTACACCGAAACCAACCAAAACACCTCCGATTGACCTGAAATTTTGCAGACATATCCAAAATGACACTACGACCCTGCTCCAAATTTCGGAATTCTATTCCGACCCCGATAGTCTATTTTCCACTACCGACCAGAAATCGCCAAAAACTAACTTTTGCCAATTCAAGCCTAATTCTACACCGGACATCACAAAAATATTCTGAACACACTCCTAAGTCCCAAATCACCTAACAAAGCTATCCGAGTCATAACATCCACATTCTGAGGCCGTTTACCAATAAGTCAACTCTCAGTTGACTTGCTCAACTATTAGGCTACTTTAAGAGACCAAATGCCTCAATTCTCACCATAACCACTCCGGACCCAAACCAACTGACCCAACATAACAAAAACATGCTAGCAATATATAACAAATGCAAAAATAGAGGAAATAGGGTAAATCTCACGGAACGACCAGCGTGGTCGTTACATGATCACGTGCTGTTTATGGTCTTCCTATTTGTGGTAAATTGTGCTATCCGTTTCTCCATGGTTATAATCATGCGCTTCGCATGTTTGTTGTTGATATGCATATATTGATTGTGAGTGTCACGGCTTGAGGTATTCCATGTGGACCGGTGTTTGGCTTGCATCACGCATCGCAACATATTTATGCTAGGATATGATCCTTTGTTCTTATTTTTTGTATTTTGTTTCTTCTCTATGAGATGGGCCCCATAGATTTTTTCTTTGTAATGGTATCTGTGAGTTGCAAAACAGTTCTCCCATTTGGTTCTTCTTTCATCATTGGTTATATTCAAGTTTTTTCTTGTTTGGTGCATGAATTGCACCGTTTGTGGCTCGAGTTGGTGCTGTTGTGGAATACTGGTCGAGTAGCTTGTATTGTATAAGATGAGGTTATTGGACCTCATATTAATTCCATCGGAATTGATTAAGGTATGTTTGGATGAACAACGTCATTAGTCAGATTAGAATTTGGTAATGGTTCTTATCGGGGGCGAGAAAGCTCCACAACTTGTTGATCCAAAAGTTTGGTTTCTTATAGATCCACACCTTTGTGTAGACAACACTTGAAGTACACTATGAGAATCTGAGAAAATTTACACTGCGATCTCCTTCTATTCTGAATAATAGCAAGGAAAACGTTCTGTCATTTTTCTTTCTTTCTTATTTATTAATACCCGAATATGTACATATCTCACCGTTGCATGCTTAAGAAAACTAAGGGAGTGTCTTTAGTTTAGTGTTTAAGCCCTGGGAATTAAGTTGTCTTTATTAGGGAGTACTTTACCCAAGAAGGAATTTTCTGGCGTGAATTCAAATTTAGCCAGACTCCAATATGGACATCAGACATCAAAGCGAATCCCAAAAAATAAGAAACACTACTAAAAATTCGGGAAAAGCGACCATAAAAAGCGACCAAAGTTGGTCCCTAAACAGTGAAAAGCGACCAAAATGCGACCAAACAGGCTTGGTCGCCATTTTGTTGGTCCCTTTACCATAGAGACCAAAGTTGATCGCTAATTAGCGACCAACTTTGGTCTCTATGTTAAATTGACCAAATATTCGGGTATAAAAAAAACATACCAACTTTGGTCGCTATATTATTTTAATAATATAAATTTAGCGACCAAAGTTGGTCTATATATTTAAATTACAATAGTTATTTATTTATTATTATACAAAATATAGCGACCAACTTTGGTCTGTAAATAAAATATAATATTTTAAAATCTGGAAAATAGCGACCAAAGTTGGTCGCTATTTTATTAATTTATTTAATTTGTTTTAAAAAAAAGCAACCACAATTGGTGGCTAAATTCCAGGAATTTTTTTTTTTTAATAACATAGCGACCAACTTTGGTTGCTTTTCTTGGTTTTATTTTAACAGTAACTGCCTTTTTTGGCAGCCACACCACCTGCCAGCATACCAAATCCTATTACAACAACAACAACAACAACAATACTAACACAACAATAATACGAACTAACAACCAAACAACAACAACAACATTAAAACCAATTTTAAAACCAATATTAAAAAAAACAGCGTATAAAATTTAATAAAACTAACACATTTAACTAACAAAAATAAGTTAACACTTATTACAAGCCCATTCCAAAAAGGACCAAATTTCTATTGTCAAGTTCAAAGTATATAAAAGTACTCAATGACTGTTTCAATATTCTATATCGTTATCATCACCATCTGATGAATCTTCATTATCAAGACGGTAATGAGAAGGGTCATTTCGTGGTGGACGAGAAGAACGATCATGGGGAGGACGGGAGGAACTAACACGGGGAAGATGGAAGAAACGCTCACGTTAAAGTTGAGCCTCTAGCGATGGCTCGCGAGACCGGGGAATCGGAAAAGCTCCAGAAGCTAGGAGAGATTTAAGCTGAGCTTGCATGCCTTGGTAGTGAGCTTTCATGCTAACGTACTGAGCATCTCTAAGCCTTTCTCGTCTTTGGATGCTTCTAGCTCGCTTGTGAGCTTTGTCACAGTCTCCAGCATAGTGGGGAGGCTCTCCCCATCAAGTTGCTCGGCTTGTGAGGAAGTTCCTACTCCTTGCATTCCACAGTGATAGCGGTGGAAATTCTTATTAGGAAGCCCGTATACCTTCCCATATTTTGCACTGCCAGCCGCTTGCATCCATAGTCTGTCTGCATCCTCTTTCGAAATATGGATTGGCTCGCCCGACTCATTAGGTGGCTGATTGCGTATGAATTACTCCATGTCAACTCAGAAGCGATCCTATACGAAATTTTTTATTTAATTAGTATTTGAAAGATTATATTAGAGTATACCAGAATACTTAATGAAAAGAGAAAACTTACATGTACAGTCGACGATCGGTCGTCGACCCACCTTTCTAGATTAGTCTCTTTCTTTCTCTTAACAATATGAGTCTCCTTGAATAACTCATCTTGCTTCATTGGACGACCCAACTTATTTTCCTGAAAATTCATAAATTATAGTTAATAAACAGAATAGATATACTTTAAAAATGAAAATAAATGAACTTCAGCTCAACTTTTGTCTTTGTAACTGGGGAACTTCAACATACGGGGCTGTAGTTCCCCAGTTACACTGGGGGACTTCAGCTCTAGAGCTGAAGTGTTGTCTTTGTAACTGGGGAACTTCAGCATACGGGGCTGAAGTTCCCCAGTTATAAAGACAAAACTTCAGCATAATGGGGCTGAAGTCCCCAGTTTACAAAGACAAAACTTCAGCTCTAGAGCTGAAGTTTTGTCTTTGTAATTGTCATTATAACTTGGGAACTTCAGCTCTAAAGCTGAAGTTTGTAACTGGGAAACTTCAGTTGTAGAGCTGAAGTTTTGTCTTTGTAACTAGGGAACTTCAGCATACGGGGCTGAAGTTCTCCAGTTATAAAAACAAAAACTTTAGCATATGGGGCTAAAGTTCCTCCAGTTACACTAGGGAACTTAAGCGCAAGTTTTGTCTTTGTAACTGGGGAACTTCAGCATACGGGGCTGAAGTTCCCCAGTTATAAAGATAAAACTTCAGTATAATGGGGCTGAAGTTTCCCAGCATACGGGGCTGAAGTTCCCCAGTTATAAAGATAAAACTTCAGTATAATGGGGCTGAAGTTTCCCAGCATACGGGGCTGAAGTTTTGTCTTTGTAATTGTCTTTATAACTTGAGAACTAAGCTGAAGTTCGTAACTGGGAAGAAAAATATTTTTCTCGTGGATTTTTTGAAAAATAAAATAACTAGTGAAGTATATATGTAAGCAACAATTAAATCCTCAATATATTTGATTAAGTAGCAATGAATGTATTGTAAGTAATGAATGCTTTTCACTTTTCTACAATTATTTATTTCTAAGTACGTCAAAGCAAAACAAAAGAGAAAATCACTTTTTTTGCGGACAAGTCTTATGTTTTTCCTTACTCTTCCAACGTTTGGTGTGGAAGCATAAAAATAAAAATTAGTAGTACTATTTTACTATCACATTAAATAAAATAATTCTGCGATATTAAAAGCATCTTCCTCCTTCTTCATTACCACATTCAAAATAATAAGACGTGCATAAATACTGCTAAGTACAACCAAAGAAACTAAGGAACAACATATCAATGGTAAGAGTATCTTCCTTCTTTCTCATGTGTTATTTTATTGAGCTGCATGTTTGATTATCTCTAAGTGTTATGCAGTTGATATATGTTATTTCATTAATATTGTTTTCTTTAGTGTAATAATAACAAAGAGATTTTAATTTAAATGAAAACTGGCTGCACATAATAATAAATAAGTGTATTCATAATAGGGTTTTAATTACAATTATAACATAGTTTGAAAAAGAATTTAATTTATATACACTAGAAAATGTGTAGTCAAAGTGATATTTTTCTGAAATTTTGCAAACAACTTCCATAAGAGTTGCACAGAAGAAGGTGGCTAAGTTTGAAAAGAATATAACAAAGAGGGGAATATTGCATCTTGATAGAGGTAAGAAAGGAGGATTGGAGCCAATTCATGGGGAACTTCAGCATACGGGGCTGAAGTTCCCAAGTTATAAAGACAAAAACTTCAGCATACGGGGCTGAAGTTTTGTCTTTGTAATTGGGGAACTTCAGCATATGGGGTTGAATTTCCATAGTTATAAAGATAAAGCTTCAGCATACGGGGATGAAGTTCTCCAGTTATAAAAACAAGAACTTCAGCATACGGGGCTGAAGTTTCTCCAGTTACACTAGGGAACTTCAGCTCAAGTTTTGTCTTTATAACTGGGGAACTTCAACATACAGGGCTGAAGTTCCCCAGTTATAAAGACAAAAACTTCAGCATACGGGGCTGAAGTTTCTCCAGTTACACTAGGGAACTTCAGCTCAAGTTTTGTCTTTATAACTGGGGAACTTCAACATACAGGGCTGAAGTTCCCCAGTTATAAAGACAAAAACTTCAGCATACGGGGCTGAAATTTTTACTTTGTAACTGGGGAACATCAGCATACGGGGCTGAATTTCCCAGTTATAAAGACAAAACTTCAGCATAATGGGGCTGCAGTTCCCCAGTTTACAAAGACAAAACTTCAGCTCTAGAGAACTTCAGTCTCTGTGTGTATGTCTATATATATATATATATATATATATATATATATATATAACACGCTTTGTTGTACAATATTAACTACATATATAGCATGTAAAATATACGTACCAATCTTCTTTTTATAGTCCCTTGGCTGATCGCACCTCCAGTGTGCAAGGAGCCTCCCTTCTCGGATGCGCGAGCTTTCTTTCCTTTTTCGCTCTTATTTAACAACTCCGCAGTAATCCACCGCCTTTGCAAATCCCTCAAAAAATCGTCAAGCAACCAGTTAGGCTTCTGGTTGTACAGTCTAGCGTTGGAGAAACTATGCGACAACCGCTTCCGAGCCTTACGATTAAAATTACGCGCCACCTCTGCGCTATAGCGGTGTTCCCAGACACACTTGATCTGTATTTCAAAAGTTAAATATTGTATAAAAATATCATAAATATAAATAATTATAAAGCTTAAAAGAAAATTTATACCTTAAATTCATTAAAAATTTGCTCCTTCAGCGATAATGGGAATTCACTCCAACTCGTATAAGGGGCATCATAAAGCTTTCTGGTGGCGTTGGTGATTATCCTCGTAGTAGTGTTACTCGGGATGAACCTACAATTTAACAAAAAAAACACATTAATATATTAGTACAAACTGTACAAAACAATAAACATAAAAAAATCAAGTTGCTCTTACCCGTCACCCTCAGGGACTATGATGATCCTGCCATACTTATCCTTATGAACCTCCTCGTCATCATCAACATCATCGTCGGAAGCAGGTACATTAGATGCATGTGTGGAAGGTGTATGGGGGTTAGAGCTAGTATCTCGCAGGCAAAGGCCTGTAAGAGATGGAGTCGATGAGGAAGATGGTTGTGATCCCTGTGACTGTGACATCGCGGGATCGACCGGAAGCTGCTGTGATACTGATGCCTCAGACCCCCGTGGCTGTGGCACCAGTGGCTGTGACCCACGTGGTTGTGACCCCCGTGGCTGTGACCCGGGTGGATGTGCGCCATATGCTCGTGGGGCTGTTGGACTGTATGCTGGACATACAGTCCTAGGGCCCTGTGCTGAAAGACCCGGTGTCCGCACAAAGATGTAGCGGGGCTGGTGATGCTGTGGCACCTCATAATATCCATCAGATGGAGGATAAGACATATGCGGTGCCTGTGAAGAGGGTGGAAAAGAGGGAGGATAAAAGGGAGGAGTATCTTCTACTCTCCTCTTTCCCTTTTTAGCTTATCCTTTACCCCGAGAACCCGTAGGGTCATTGTTACCTCGACCCCTGCCTGTCATTTGCATAAAAAATACATATTTAGATTGAAACATATAATAAAATAGCTATAAATGAGAAGTAGTAAAGAAACCAACATTTTAAAGCTCATCAACATATTGTTCCTCGTCCGAGGATTCTTCTTCCGAACTAGTTTGTGCTTCATAAGTTGATTCTTCTTCAACATTTTCTATTATTCTTACTTCATCTATGTCAACTTCTTCCAATATGTGTGCAGGATGTTCCAAATCATTTTCTAAAAGTTCGTCCACTATTTGGTGAACATTGGAGATATCGTTTTGATAAGCAACATCTAACATATTCTCGACTTCCACCCTACCTACAAGTTTAATTTTAATTACAACCCACCAATCTGACTTATTCCGCCGCAATGGATAAGGAGCGTAATACACTTGCCTAACATTATGTGCAATAGTGAAAGGATCATAGCGATCATACTCCCTCGTATGATTAACCTCAATTATGTTGTATTGGTTGTGTAATCTTGTACCGCTTGTTGGATGTGGGTCAAACCACTTGCATCTAAAGAGTATCAATTTCTTATATGGATAACCAGCATATTCTAGTTCAATTATTTTTTTGGAGCACACCATAATAATCAATATCTCCAACCTGTTTGTCATCACCTCCTTGAACCCACACCCCGATGCATATAACCTCTTTAACCTAGGTATAAGAGGTAAATAATGCATCGCCTTGATAGTGACCATTTTTCCACTGGAAAGCCTCTTGAAACGAGGCTTGTGGAAAAATTTACAACTGTCTAAATCTGCATTATCTTTATAATATAACATGCAACCACCTTCACAATAATCAATTCTCATTGATGAAAGTCCTAACTTAGAAACCAATCTCTTTATCTTATAGAAATCATCAGGTAAGCTGATATCAGGGTCAAGTAGTTCAGTCATAAGGTCAATGAAAGAGTCCATCACTGCCTGGGAAATATTCCAATCATATTTTATACTTAGTAATCTAACTGCAACAGATAACTCAGAGTGCGGACTTCCTTCCTTTAATGGATGACTAGCTTCCTCTAACTGTTTAAAAAAATGTTTTGCGTCATCATTAGGGGTTTGTTCAACGTTTCCAGTGGGCTCACTCCCAAATTGCATCCCAAAAGCATCCGCAACCATATCGTGCATTCTAGAATCATAATTTGTATTCTCCACCGACCTACTACTTTCACCCGCAACCATGTTATGAAATATCCCATTGTTACCATCGACCTCTCCATGATAAGTCCACATAAAGTAATTCTCTATAAACCCCTTCCTATAAAGATGAACTTTAACTTCCTCCGATTTTTCAAACCTCATACAGTCGCACTTAACACAAGGGAACCTAATTAATCCATCTTTTTGGTATGGTGGAAGTTTCATTGCATGTCTAACAAAGACCTCAACGCCTTCTACAAATTCCTCCCGCAATCCCCACTGATTAGGATAATTCCTATTGTATATCCAAGTACGATACTCCATCTATACAAATAAAATAAGAACAAATTAATTTAGTTAATTCATATCCTAATCATTTTTAGTTAATTAATTCATATCCTAAAGGTTCAACTCATATCCTAAATTTTCAATTCATATCCTAAAGACAATACATAATTAAATCTAACTAAACTAATTAGTTAATATAATTCAACACTAATTAAACTAATTAGTTAATAAAATTATTTAACAAATCTAATTAAAACAAGACCTTAAACCCTAATCCTCAATAAAATACAATGTTCACATAATTGAAACACTAAATCAAACAATAAACTACAATTTTGACATAATTGAAACTAAAACTAGAAAAAGATTCAAGATTCAAGTTCAAACATACATTTTTTCAAGGTGGAGAATGAGAAATAGGGTGGTGGGGGCGGCAGTGGGTAGGTGGCGGCAGTGGGTGGTCCGGCGAGCAGTGGCGGCGACAAGGGGAGGTCCGGCGAGAAGTTGTCCGGCAGTGGGTGGAGACAGCAGTGGGAGTGACAGATAGAGAAGGGGAGGGAGGGAAAGAGAGGAGAAGGGAAATTTTTGGGGAGATAATATGAAAAATGGGGTAAAAATTGTGCGGGGCACCCTAAATATTTAGGGGGGGAGGGTTTTTCATTCGTAGCCACTTTTTGTGTCACGTTTTAACTTATACCCGTTTTAACTTCACCTCAAGTTTTGTCTTTGTAACTGGGGAACTTCAGCATACGGGGCTGAAGTTCCCCAGTTATAAAGACAAAACTTCAGCATAATGGGGCTGAAGTTCCCCAGTTTACAAAGACAAAACTTTAGAGTTGAAGTTTTGTCTTTGTAATTGTCTTTATAACGTGGGAACTTCAACTCTAAAGCTGAAGTTTGTAACTGGGAAACTTCAGCTCTAGAGCTGAAGTTTTGTCTTTGTAACTGGGGAACTTCAGCATACGGGGCTGAAGTTCCTCCAGCTACACTGGGGAACTTCAGCTCAAGTTTTGTCTTTGTAACTGGGGAACTTCAGCATACGGGGCTGAAGTTCCCC
>ML368059.1:0-26400 GCA_005239505.1 Nicotiana paniculata
GATTTTGATGTCATATTGGGCATGGATTGGTTGTCACCTTATTATTCCATCTTGGACTGTCATTCCAAGACAATTACTTTAGCTTTGCCGGGAGTGCCCCGGTTAGAATGGAAAGGGATTCCTGGTCATTCTCCCAGCAAAGTGATTTCTTATGCCAAGGCTCATCGCATGGTTGAGAAGGGATGCTTGGCTTATTTGCCTCATATCCGTGATTCTGATGCCGAGATTTCTTCAATAGAGTAAGTGCCTATTGTTCGAGAGTTTCCCGAAGTGTTTCCTGCAGACCTGCCAGGGATGCCACCCGACAGGGATATTGATTTTTGTATTGATGTGGCTCCAGGTAATCAGCCCATTTCTATTCCTTCATATCGTATGGCCCCACCAGAATTGAAAGAATTGAAAGAACAGTTGCAAGACTTGCTTGATAAGGGTTTTATTAGACCCAGTGTCTTGCCTTGGGGTGCACCAGTGTTGTTCGTAAAGAAGAAAGATGGGTCGATGAGGATGTGTATAGATTACCGGCGGCTGAATAAAGTTACTATCAAGAATAAATATCCATTGCCAAGAATTGATGATTTATTTGACCAGCTTCAGGGTGCCAGGGTGTTTTTGAAAATTGATCTAAGATCGGGCTACCATCAGCTGAAGATTAGGGCGTTTGATGTTCCTAAGACAACCTTTCGAATGAGGTATGGGCATTATGAATTTTTGGTGATGTCCTTTGGGTTGACTAATTCTCCAGCAACCTTGATGGATTTGATGAATCGGGTTTTCAAGCCCTATCTAGACTCTTTCGTGATCGTGTTCATTAATGATATTCTAATATAGTCCCGCAGTCGGGAAAAGCATGAGCAGCACCTCCGTATAGCCCTCCAGACTTTGAGAGATAATCGGTTGTATGCCAAGTTTTCAAAATGTGAGTTCTGGTCAGATTCAGTAGCTTTTTTGGGTCATATCGTATCAGCTGAGGTTATTCAGGTTGATCCTAAGAAGATAGAGGCAGTCAAGAACTGGCCTAGACCCACTACAGCCACGGAGATCAGAAGTTTCTTGGGTTTGGCGGGTTACTACCGTCGTTTTATGGAGGGGTTCTCATCCACAGCAGCCCCAGTGACTAAATTGAATCAGGAAGGAGCCCCATTTAAATGATCAGACGAGTGCGGGGCGAGCTTTCAGAAGCTCAAGACAACCTTGACTTCAACACCGTGTTGGTGTTACCATCAGGTTCAGGTTCTTTCACGGTGTATTGTGATGCTTCCCGAGTTGGACTTGGAGCAGTATTGACGCAGGATGGAAGGGTGATTTCATATGCGTCTCGGCATCTGAAAGTCCATGAGAAGAATTATCCCGTTCATGACTTGGAGTTGGCAGGCATTGTTCATGCATTGAAAATTTGGAGGCACTATCTTTATGGCGTGCCGTGTGAGGTTTTCACTGACCATCATAGTCTCAGGTACTTATTTAAGCAAACAGATATAAATTTGAAGCAGCGGAGATGGTTAGAGTTACAGAAGGATTATGATGTCACTATATTATATCATCTAGGGAAGGCCAACATGGTCCGATGCATTGAGTAGAAAGGAGCTGAGTATGGGTAGCCTTGCGTATATTCCATTCGGTGAGAGACCGTTAGCTTCAGACATTCAGACTTTGGCTAATCAGTTTGTGAGGTTGGATATTTCGCCCAGTAGTGTTCTAGCTTGTACAGTCGCTCGGTCTTCTTTAATTGAGCGTATCAGAGATCAGCAGGATGATGACCCGCACTTGATGGTCCTTAAGGACACAATTCGACATGGTGGTGCCAAGAAGGTTACAGTTGGAGATGATGGAGTTTTGAGGATGCAGGGTTGTATATGTGTGCCTAATGTTGATGGCCTTCGTGAGTTAATCCTTGAGGAGGCTCACAGTTCTAAGTATTCTATTCTCCCAGGTGCAACCAAAATGTACCAAGACTTGAGGCATCATTATTGGTGGAGAAGGATGAAAAAGGACATTGTTGCGTATGTGGATCGTTTCTTAAATTGTCAGCAGGTAAAATATGAGCATCAGAGACCCGTTGGTTTGCTACAGCATATAGAGATTCCTGAGTGAAAGTGGGAGCGTATCACTATGGAATTCATCGTTGGACTCCCACGGACTCAAAGGAAATTTGACGCAGTTTGGGTTATTGTGGATAGGCTGACTAAATCAACACATTTCATTCTTGTGGCGAGTACTTATACTTCGAAGCGGTTGGCTGAGTTATATATTCGGGAGATTGTTCTCCTTCATAGTGTGCCCGTGTCTATCATTTTTGATCGGGGTACGTAGTTTACTTCGCACTTTTGGAGGGCAGTTCAGCGTGAGTTGGGTACTCGAGTGGAGTTGAGCACGATATTTCACCCTCAGACTAACGGGCAATTCGAGCGTACCATTCAGATTTTGGAGGATATGCTCCGCGCTTGTGTTATTGACTTTGGAGGCTCGTGGGATCAGTTCTTGCCGTTAGCGGAGTTTGCTTATAATAATAGCTATCATTCGAGCATTCAAATGGCTCCTTATGAGGCATTATATGGTAGACAGTGCAAATCTCCAGTTGGATGGTTTGAGCCGGGAGAAGCTCGGTTACTGGGTACAGAGACTTAGTTCAGGAGGCCTTAGATAAGGTCAAGATTATTCAGGAGAGACTTCGTGCAACTCAGTCTAGGAAAAAGAGTTATGAGATCATAAGGTTCGTGATGTGGCATTCATAGTTGGAGAGAGAGTATTACTTCGTGTGTCGCCCATGAAGGGTGTTATGAGGTTTGGGAAGAAGGGCAAGTTGAGCCTTAGGTATATCGGGCCGTTTGAGATTCTTGACAGAGTGGGGGAGGTAATTTATAGACTTGCGTTGCCTACAGGTTTATCCTCAGTTCATCCGGTATTCCACGTGTCTATGCTTCGGAAATATCATGGTGACCCGTCCCACGTATTAGATTTCAATTGGACAGAGCTGAAATCTTTTGTTCTATGTGAACGCAGGTTCGCCAGTTGAGGTCTAAGAGTTATCCTTTAGTTTGAGTGCAATGGAGAGGCCATCCTGTGGAGGCAGCTACTTGGGAGTCCGAGTCGGACATGCAGAGTAGATATCTACACTTGTTCGCCAATTCAGGTAATTTTCTATATCCGTTCGAGGACGAACGTTTGTTTTAGAGGTGGAGATTGTGATGACCCAAGGGGTCATTCTATGAATTTAGACTCCGTTATAGGCTTATTAACCATAAAAAGATTAATTTTAAGTACCTCGATTTACGTGTACAGTTCGGGCGTGAAACCGAAAAGCTTTTATGTGAAAATATGGGAAATAGTAATTTCTAGAGTAGAAAAACTTGATTATAGTTGACTTTGGTCAACATTATCTGTGTTTCGATGATCCAGGGAGGTCCGCAGTAAAATATGGGACTTGGGCGTATTCCCGGAAATGAATTCCGAGGTCCCAAGCCTTAGAAATCAATTTTTATAAGAAATTATTTTGCTGAATTATTAATGAAATAAAGAAAATAATTAATTTTTGAAACCATTGGTATCGGGCCCGTATTTTGGTTCCGGAGCCCGGTATAGATTTGTTATAGTATTTAGTTGCTAACTGTGAAATTTGGTGAAAATCGGAGTTTATTTGACATGATTTGGACGCCCGGTTGAGAAATAATGAACTTTAAGTGTTCTTGAGAAACATGATGAGTTTTGATGTTTAATTCATAGTTCTACATGTTATTTTCTTGATTTGATCGCACGAGCAAGTCCGTATGATGTTTTTAGACTTGCGTGCATATTTGGCTTAGAGCCTCGAGGGCTCGGGTGAGTTTCGGATAGGCCACGGGATGTTCAAACATGTAAAATGCTGCTGTAAAATTCTGTTCTGGTGCACAATGATCTTTTGTTCTATGCGATCGCATAGTAACTACCGTGATCGTATAGAGTAAACTTTGGGGGTTCACCATTGTGCTATGTGAACGCATAGCTTACCTATGCGAACGCACTGGGTTAAATTGGGCCGGAGGGGAGGGGAGCCCAAGTACCCTATGCGAACGCAGCCCCCCCTCCCCACGCGATCGCCAAGGACAATAAGGCATGATCCTATGCGAACGCGGGTAGGCCCATGCGAATGTATAGAAGGCCTGCCCAGCTATATAAATACCCTTTTAAACACGGACATAACCTTTGTTTTTCATAATTTTTCGAACCCCACAGCCCTAAGGACGAATTTCTTCACCAAAGTTCATCCCCAAGTTGTTGGTAATCAATTCTAAGCTTTACTCTTTCAATTTTCCAATGTTTTTCATCACTTTTAAATCAAAAACTAAGAATTTTCATGGTAAAAATTGAGGGTTTGGGTAGAATTATGGAATTTTGTAAAAATTGAATCTTTACCTCGAATTGAGGTCAGATTTCAAAACTAATTGTATATTCGGGCTCGTGGGTGAATGGGTAAACGTAATTTGGTCCGAACCTCGAGTTTAGACCAAGCAAGCCCGGGGTCGGGTTTTAACTTTTTTTGAGAAACTTAAGAAAAATTATAATTTTCAGTAAAGTTAGTTCCTTTAGCATTAATTAATGATATTAATTATGGTTAGATTCGAGAGTATTGGAGGTGAATTCAAGAGGAAAAGCTATAATTGAACAGTGGGTGGCCTGCGAAATTGAGGTAAGTGCTTGGTTTAACGTTGACTTGAGTAATGCCCAACTTAATTGTTATGTGTAAATGCATGTGTGTGGTGTATATGTGAGATGACGGGTATCTATGCACCACCAAATTGTCCACTTACATGATCCCTTCCCCGTTTCCAATCTAATTGCTTCATGTTTTTAATTCTTTCATGTTCATTGTTGTCTTCTATAATTACTTGGCTTGTTATATTGTTGTAAGCCTTGTTGCAATCATGTTTAGGAAAGTATTAGTTATTTTTCTTGGTTTCATTGTGGTACATAAAGACCGAGTGGGTTGTCATTATATATATATATATATATATATATATATATATATATATATATATATATATATATATATATATATATATATATATATATATATATATATATATATANTGAAAGGCTTGGCCTGGATTGTGAAAGTTTTGATATAAATGAATGTATATGACTGTGATAAGGGTGGACATGGAAATAAATATATACGACTTTGATAAGGGTGGACAGGGGAAATATATACATATGACTGTGATAAGGGTGGACATGAAAAATATATATGACTGTGATAAGGGTGGACATGGAGAATATAAATATATGATAGTGATAAAGGAGGATAGTTATGCTTTACCAATTTTATTACAAAGATTTGGAAATTTATTGTTTTATCCTACTGTTTTCCCATATCCTGCACATTTGGTTATTTTTAAATTAAAGTTTTGAAATTTGGAAACTTGTGTGAAATTTTGGTGACAACTGAGGCCTGGAATAGACGATTGGGTTATTTAATTTATTGTTTCAGTTTATATTGTCTTGTTTGTGTAGAATTATTTTATTGCGTTATTATATATATATATATATATGTATTGTCACAGGTTAAGTTATAATTGCCCCACCTTAGCCTCGTCACTACTTCATCGAAGTTAGGCTCGACACTTACTCAGTACATGGGGTCGATTGTACTGATACTACACTCTGCACTCTTTTGTGCAGATCCAGGTACCGGCCAATAATAGAGATTTTTAGTAGCCGCTATCCATTATCCGGAGACACGAGGTATATTTGCCGGCGTTTGCAGATCCCGAGAGTCTTCTCCTAGTTCGTAGAGACTGTTTATAATTTTCCTAAAACAGTTCTATTATTTCTTTCAGCCCATTAATTGTAGTATTCTTTAGTAGTTCGTGAATTGTGACACCAGAACCTGGGGTAGTTTTGGAGTTATTTATATAGTTCGTTCGTGGCTCGATTTATTTATTGTTTATTATTTTATATTTGAAATTTTTCTTTAGAAACCATTAGATTAAGTTTACTTTAAATTTATTTATGTTTAAATGGATAATCAAAAGAAAATAGCTAATCGAACTCTAACATTGGCTTGCCTAGCAAGTGTGGTGTTAGGCGCCATCACAATCCCTAGGGTTGGAAATTTGGGTCGTGACATTACTCTAGAACTCGCTCATAATATGAGCAGGGATAATAAAGGTGACAATGTTATCATTAAACATGAGATGTCAAAGGCCTATGATAGAGTATCATGGGCCTTTTTATGTCAAGTTATGAGAAGACTGGACTTCAATGAATTTTGGATTAATCTTGTTTCAGTCTTATTTCTAATATTTGGTATTCCATTGACATAAATGAAAATAGAATTTGTTTTTTTAATTCCTCCGGGGGTTTAAGGCAAGGAGATCCCATCTCTCCATCTTTATTTGTCTTATCCTATGAACTCTTATCCAAGATGTTGAATGACTTTATTTCTTACAAAATGAGGAAACAAGGTCCTTGCATCACACACCTTACTTATGCCGATGATACTATATTATTCAGCTCTACTGACACCACTTCTTTAGAGATCATCAAGGAATGCTTAGATGATTATTCCAACACTTCTGAAAAACTGATAAACCTCAGTAAATCACATTTTTTCTTACATCCTAATATTGAGGATATTCTAGCTCACTATATAATGAATCTTACTGGTTTTTCTAATAAAAAATTTCCATTCACTTATCTTGGTGCTCCTATTTGCCTAGGAAGGAAGAATATTGAATATTTTAATGATCTTTCTGACAAGATTGGTAGGAGAATCCAAGGCTGGAATGGGATACTTGTGTCCTATGGAGGTAAAGCTATCCTTATTAAGGCAGTTCTTTACTTTATTCCTATGCACATCATGTCAGCTACTAACCTTCCCAAAACTACACTTCAAACCATTGAAAAACAATGTTGCAACTTCTTCTGGGGTAACTCAGAAGAGAATAATAAGCATCATTGGTTCTCTTGGTCATCTTTGTGTTTTGATAAGAATGAGGGGGGTTCTAGTTTTAGATCCATTCATGATATAGAAAAAGCCTTTTCAACTAATTCATGGTGGATATTTAGAACCAAAAACTCTCTTTGGAGGGATTCCATTGAAGCTAAATACTGTAAATACTATTTACCCTGTTGATTCTTCATGGAAACCTGGTCACTCACATATTTGTAAAATAATGATGAACATTAAAACTGTTGTTGAGAATCATATCAAGTGGAATTTTTTTAATAGAAGCGCCTCTTTCTAGTGGGATAACTTGTCCGATTTTGGCCCTCTAGCCAAGCTTATTAATGATCCAAGTAAAGGAAATGAGACAATTATGAACTTCACTCATGAAGGTAACTTGAACTTTGCATCTCTTGAGACTGTCCTACCTAGTCCAATTGCAAGGAATATCTCCATGATTAATGTGACTTTCAGTTCTAGAATTGATCAGTCAATCTGGATCATTACTAACAATGGTTTATTTTCTTGTAAATCGGCTTGGCAGACTTTCAAGCAAGCTAGAAATTTTATTAACTCTGCTTCCAATATGTGTCATAAAGGGATCCCTCTTAAAATTTCATTCTTTATGATTAGATTAAACATAATAGACTACATATTGATGAGATCTCTAAGAGGTATGACTTTGTTGGACCGTATATATATTCTCTTGTTATAAAGCTCCTAAAACTGAAACCATTGAACATGTGTTCATAAATAGTGATGGGGAATTAAATGCTTGGAAGTTATTTGGTGGCTATTGTTGCGTGAAAGCCACCACTGTTTTGAGAAAAACTCTCTTTAACTGGTGGTTAGCAAAGCCAAAAATTAACGTTCACTCTTTTTTACTCCACTGCCTCCCATGCTTGATATAATGAGAAATTTGGAAACAAAGATTTTCTATCAGCTATGAAGATGGAAAACTTTCTGTCAAAAAACTTGTAGTCCAGATCCAGAATATGATTTGTATTCTGATTAATATCCATTTCCCATTCTTGCCTATCTTTATTGAGTGAAAACATCTAGTCCATGTTGTGCAAAGATGAAAGCCTTTACTAAATGTTATTCTTGTTAAATAGATTAAAGCACATGATGGTTGTCTAAATCTCAATACCGATGGATGTAGCAAAGGAAACAAAGGGTTAGCAGGTGGAGGAGGATGCTTAAGAAATCTATACGGAGACCTCATTATGGCTTACTCAACTTTCTTTGGCTCTTGTACTAACAATATGGCGGAAGCAAGGGCTATTCTAATAAGTTTAATTTGGTGTACTGACAATGGATATAAAGAGGTCGAAATTGAATCGGACTCTCTAATCCTAATCAATGCAATAAATAATCAGGCTGGAATACCATGGAAGATTGCCCATTTAATTGAACATATCAGAGAGATGAGGCAGGAAGGCCACATTAAGTTCTCACACTGCTATAGGGAAGCCAATTGCACTGCCGACTTGCTAGATAATTGGAGCTTATATAGGAAATCTTCTACTTTCTTCATGTAAGCTAACACTTTACCAATGAAGGTGAGAGTTGTTTTGAAGAATGACAGAAACCAGCTGGTCAACTTCCGAATTAGGACTACCAAAAAGTCATTCAATGCTTAACCTTCCCAATTTTGTCTTATCCTATTGAGAAGGAGTTTTTTTTGGCCTTCACATGCTTTTAAGTTGGAGCTTTAGCTATGTATTTCTCTGTTTTGTGCTCCTCAGCTTTTAACTAAGGGGCCAATTAGCTTAGTTTTATCAATCCTTCTTGTATCGAATCTTTCCTTTATATCGTTTTAATATACAGGTTGAGGTAAGGCCTAACCTCTCACCATAATGGTGATATTAAGTGAAAAAAAAACTATGAAGATTGTGGCTAAAGTTTTACGCAATAACTTTTTCTGTAACATATTGTGACAAAAAATACAAAAAATTGCATGGTGCGCCCTATTTGGTCGTCTCCTTTTAACTTATACCCGTTTTATTTTTCCCTTTGCATCTGTACCCATTTTTTTTGTTAAAAGCGTTGCCCTTCAGGACTATTGACAAAACTGTAGACTCCAGGACAAAACTTCAGTATATTTTGGTAAGCAAATGAACTAAATAACTTCAGCATGCATTAGAAAAAATCCATTAGAAAATTACATACTGCAAGACAAAAACTTGAGCATGTTTAGTCTGAAGTTTTAGCAAATGAACTTAAAAACTTCAGCTTGTTTAGACTGAAATTTCGGAGAAAACTCATGACAAAACTGTAGACTGCAGGACAAAACTTCAGCATGTTTTGGTGTGAAGTTTTAGCAAAGCTAATGAACTAAAAAACTTAAGCATGTTTAGTCTGAAGTTTTAACAAATGAACTAAAAAACTTAAGCATGTTTAGTCTGAAGTTTTAGCAAGTGAACTAAATAACTTCAGCATGCATTAGCAAAAACTCATTAGAAAATTACATACTGCAAGGCAGAAGCTTAAGCATGTTTAGTCTGAAGTTTTAGCAAATGAATTAAAAATCTTAAGCATGTTTAGTCTGAAATTTTTACAAATGAACTAAATAACTTCAGCATGTTTAAACTGAAGTTTTAGCAAACGAACTAAATAATTTCAGCATGTTTAGACTGAAGCTTCGTATAGAACTCATGACAAAACTGTAGATTGCAGGATAAATAACTTCAACATGCATTAGTATGGAGTTTTAGCTTCAATGTGAAACAACCGCATGCTATATTAACATGAAGTTTTAGCTTTAACATGAATTTCATACTACATTAACATGAAGTTTTAGCTTCAAGGTGAAACAACTTCATGCAAGTGTGATTCTGAAGATGAAGTGGACAAGTTTCTGGTTTTTTGATAAAGCTGCTGAGAGGAGAGGAGGAGATCTTTTTCACGAATGAGGTTGCAGATCACGCGATTTGTCAGGGGTGTAATTGTCATATTATTACGTATTTTTTGTCAGTTGGCTATCAAATCAATAATTTTTAAAAATAAGGTACATGTTAAAAGGTAGTACAAATAGGGTACGACTGCAAATCCCCAAAAATAGCGTAATTAAAAGTTATTTAGTTACAAACTTTACATGTCCGTTGCTAATAAGAATGACTACTCGTTCGACATGGTTCAATTTGAATTAAATAACGTTCCATTTTGTACGATATCATTTACTTTTTTGGAAGTCATCAAATAGGTTTTTTTAATAAGAAGTTGTGATTTGTAATGTCTTTATTTATTGTTTTAATATGTAAATTTTATTTTATTTTAAAAAAAATTGAGAATCACCGTCTAAATTCACATCTTAAGTTATATAGTTTGACCATCGTACTATAGCTTCTATAATCCTTGCTGGAAATAAAGATATGTAGGAGAAGCTTTAACTTACACACATCGACATGTCTGCCATGTTTTGTAGGTAACTAGACTTCTTATGCGCAATTAATTATGTGTACTTACCTTTTTTAATAACTAATTATTTTTGTTACTCAGACAATATAAAATAATTTTATATAAAATGAGTAGCCCGGTGCATAAAAGATCTTACATTCACGTACGGTTCGGGAAATGGTCGCATCCCTTAGGGTGTAATGTAGATAGGCCACCCTAATGTAAGCATTAGTGACTGTTTTCACAACTCGAACTCGTAATCTGTATGTCACACGTGAATAATTTTATCGTTGAACGGTGTATGGGTCAAAATCTGCCCTAGAATATTTAAGATAAGATAACACTAAAGAAAGAGTACTCGAGCCGTCGTTAGTCGAGGTAGACCAACTAGAGTCCTTGTCGAAATGTCAATAATGGTCGAGGTCGAGCACCGTTGATGAAGCTGTAGCCTGTAACGATTAGTTTTCGAAATATGGGGCATGTGACATTCATTTTGTAAGAGCAATCTTTTGATAAAAGATTCTCTCTCTCTATCTTACTAAGATAAAAATATTGCCTTTTCATCAAGATTCTTGCTCACATTATTCCATACTTTTCCATCAGATCCGAGAATAATTCGAACATTCTAGGATTTGTCTGTCTCTCATCATTGTCAGGAGAAACAACCATCTAGTTTATCCTTCATTGGGTGAATCACTCCTTCTATTTACTTAAATGTCATTTATTATTATTCATTGCTATTGAATGCTACATTATTGCTCATACTTTTTGGAATAGTTATTGCATGTTGCTGTCAATCTTCTACCAGATCTATTTGACGGTAATCACGTTTTCGGAACTCACATTTAGAAATATTATTATTAACTAGGTTTAACCCATTATTACATAAATTTATTTATTTGAACCAAGAGTTATATTTTTTGGTCAAACAATATGGCGCTATCTGTGGGGGATTCCTAAGCTTTTAGTTTCTTCTAGATCACAACTAACACGGGTCACTAATGTAAAAAAAGAAGCAAAAACAAGATCTCCTTTATTTGTGTGCACAAATCCCAACACGACAGGTAACCGAGAAGAAAGGACGAAAATAACAAGTGACCTCCCAAACAACATTATGAACGTTATCAACAAAAGCTGTGAAACGACAGACGAAGGCGCAACGTCCAATGCCTCCCCTAGGTGAGATGGGCCGCCTCCTCCTCACTGCAACATCACAAAATCTCTTGGTAACGGAGACTCCACATCTGTGAGGGAGGAGACTCACCCATTTATAAATAATCTCCTCGAAGCATGTCTAATTGACACGCTAACCAACGCCCTCAATAAGCCCGCCCGGGACACGACTACATAAAATGCAAGGACTTGCACTATACAACCAGCAGACAAGCAGTGCAACCAACTCCCTCCTCCTCTAACGACAAGTTTTACTCACAATGTCATTAGTAGTGCATGTGAAAACGCCCTCACATATATTTTGAAAAGGATGGAGGGAATGGAGAATGAGAACAAGGCACTCCGAGATCAAACGAAAGAACACCAAGAAAGGGTCGATAAAATACCGGGAGCCCCCAAGGTATTGCCAAAGAGGGATGTCAACCAATTCATCGAACATCCGTACAATGATGATGCATCCCCACATGCTATACCAAAAAACTTTAAAATTCTGCCCTATCTCAGGATATATAACGGCACAACCGACCCCGAAGATCATGTGACTCATTACATCACCGTCGTAAAAGGCAACGACCCCGCCAAGGAACATGTGTCTTCCATGCTGAAAAACTTTGGCGAAACCCTCACCGGAGGAGCAATAACATGGTATTCATAGCTACCAACAACTCTATTAAAGCCTTTGAAGACATGACTGACAAGTTCGTAACGACCCACACCGAAGCCAAAATGGCCGAGACAAGAGTGAATGACATATTTGCTGTCAAACAATATCTGGGATAAGGATTGAGGGACTTCCTTGCCTGGTTCAACTGAGTAAGGATGAATTTACCAAATGTGTCCGAAGGGACGTCAATCGTATCCTTTCAGAACAGGTTGAACAGGGATGGTTCAAGAGAAACGAGGAAACAGTTAAGCCGGTTGATAAAGTATCCCCCAATCACTTGGGACGAAATCCACAATACTTATTGTGCCAAAGTCTGCGCAGATGAGGACGACCCAATGGGCCAACCCACCGGCTAACCTCAGTACAAGCGGAGTCGAGAAAGGATCGAAGAGATAACGCCAGAAGAGATCACCCGATCCCACGAACTGGAGAAGCTCCGACCAAAAGTGAAGTGGCCGCCAAAGATGAGATCAAACCCTAATTCCAGAAAGTACGACGCCCTCTATGAGTTCCACCAGGAACGAGGGAAGAAAACGGAAGACTGCATCGCCCTAAGGTAGGAGGTCGTGAATATGCTAAGTCAAGGACATATTAAAGAGATGCTAAGAATAAGGGAAGAAGCAATTTCGCTAGAGGGCACGAACATTACGGTCCACCCAAACCACCCTCACCAGCCCGTACCATCAACATGATCATCTGAGATGATGCCTCTATCATCAGCGTTAAGTTCACCACTACACACAAACTCAAGCGATCCATCACCCACGAATGGTACGATAAACTCGAAGAAAGTATCATCTTCGACAAGTCGGATGCCGACGGTCTGGTCTTTCCTCATCATGACGTTCTCGTTATTACTATGCGAATTTTGATACTGATGTTAAACGTATTATGATCGATGACGGAAGTGGTGCGTGTATTACCCATACCCGATTACTTACCCAAACGAAACTCGAGGATAAGATAATGCCCCACTGAATCACACTAACTGGTTTTAACAATGCAATTGAACGGACATCCGGGGAAATTACTCTCCCCATTTTGGCCGACGACGTAACTCTGGAAACAACATTCCACATCATAGATCAAGAGAGTGCGTACAACGCCATAGTGCGAAGACCATGGATACATCCCAATAAAGTCGTCCCCTCCAGCTTATACCAAGTCATCAAACTCCCAACTCCATGGGGAATATTCAGCATACGAGGAGAGCACCATATATCCCGGGAATGCTATCGCGTTGTTTTAGACAGCACAAACTCCTAACAAAGGAAGGACAAAGAAAAAGAGGCATAGCAATCAACAAAGTCGAGGTCGGGGAAGGGATCAAAGATCTCGACATAGTCGAAGCTGCAGGGTCGACCATAAAAGACCTCGACCCCGTTCAATTAGACTCCAAGAACCATAATAAAAAGGCCTATGTCGGTTGCAAGCTCCTGGACCCTAGTAAATTCAGTCAATTCTTAAACACTAACACATATTTGTTTGCTTTTTGACATGCATATGGCGGGCATCCCAAAGGATATCACCACACACAAATTAAACTTCGACCCCTACCACCCACTGATGAGGCAGGTCAGACATAAATTCAACTCTGCAAGCAATGACGCAGTGCACGAGGAAGTGGAAAAACTTTTAGAAAATGGTTCCATAAGGGAATCAAAGTACCCTAAATGGGTCGCTAACGTGGTAATGGTTAAGAAGAAGAATAGGAAATGGCGGGAGCGTGTAGACTTCACATACTTGAACAAAGCATGCCCAAAGGATTCATTCACGCTGCCTCACATCGACCAACTCATTGCTTCCACGGCCGGGCATGAGTTGCTACGTGTCTTGGACACTTACTCATGTTATAATCAGATCCTCATGGAAGAGGAAGATGAGGAAAATACCACATTCATCACCCACCAAGGAACATACTGTTACATGGTCTTGCCTTTTTGATTAAAGAACTCGGGGGTGACCTATCAAAGGTTGTGACGGGAATATTCAAGGATCAGCTCATCAAGACAATAGAAGTATATATAGAAGACATGCTGGTCAAGTCGAAAAGAGGAAACGATCACATCGATCATTTGAAAGAAACTTTCGACGTACTCAAGACGGTACAGACTGAAACTGAACCCGGAGAAGTGTGCGTTCGTCGTAGCCTCAGGAAAATTTCTAAGGTTCCTTGTATCACAACGAAGGATCGAGGTCAACCCTGATCAAACTAAATCCATTGAAGGGATACCCTAACTCTTGACCACCAAAAAGAAGGTCCAAAGATTGACTGGACGCATCGCCGCCTTATCAAGGTTCATCTCGCGGTCGTCAGATAGATGCCATAAATTCTTTGGCGTAGCCAAGAAATTTAACGACCACCAATACACTTCGTAGTTCGTTCATGCTCTGAGGGAACTAAAGGCATACTTGTTGTCGCTACCCTTACTTTCTAAACCCGAGCCGGGGGAACGTCTCCTCGTTTATCTAGCTGTATCCAAAGTAGATGTGAACGCAATCCTAATTCAAGAAAACAAAGGTATGAAATCTCCCATCTATTACATTAGCAAAACATTAGTCGATGCTGAGACGAGGTACCCGCACCTCGAGAAACTGGCCCTGGCCTTAGTCGTAGCTTGGCGAAAGCTTATACCATATTTCTAGTGCCACCCCATCTTGGTTGTCACAAATTCCCCCTAAGAAGAATTTTGCATAAACCCGAGCTGTTGGGGAGCTGGCCAAATGGGCCATGGAGCTCAGCGAGCACGATATCACATACCAGCCGCGAGCGGCGATAAAGTCACAAGTGTTCGCTGACTTCGTCGCCGACTTCAGCGCATAAATAATGCCTGAAGTCGAAAGGGAAGCCCTCCGATCTTCCCCCGAAACACAAGATCTCTAGGTCCTATACACCGATGGCACGTCCAAAGCTTCGGGGGCCGGACTGGGACTCGTACTCGAAGTCCCAACAAGCGAAGTTATTCGCCAGTCCATAAGATACCCGGACATTACTAACAACGAGGCCGAGTATGAGGCCTTCATTGCAGGTTTGAGACTAGCGCTCAAGTATGGAACAAAACGATTAAAACTATGTTGTGATTCCCAGATCGTATCAACCAATAAACAGGGACTTTCCAAACCAAGGAATAAAGACTGCAAAAATACCAGACTGAAATCTGCAAGCTGCTGCCCGAGTACGACGAATGTCAGCCCGACCAGATTCCATGAGAATAGAACAGCGAGGCATACGACCTCGCCAAACTAGACGCAACTACCAAAACCACAACATGAGAAAAAAATGTGGTCCATCCCATCAACTCTTCGCTAGAACAAGTCGAGCTAAGAACCATGAACTTAACTTGGGGCTGGCGCAATCGTATTATCGCATACTTGCAGGACGGTACACTCCCAAGCGATATAAAATAATCCAGGAAACTGGGAATGAAAGCAGCTAGATAAAGTATTTTTTACAACGACCTGTACAGGAGAACCTATGGCGACCCTTTAGCAAAGTGCCTTGGCCCAAACCAGACTAGGCACATCCTTGAGTAGATCCACGAAGGCCATTGCTGGGATCATTCTGGTAACCGAGCGTTGGGTCAGATGCCTCATACGTGCGGGATATTATTGGTTCACCATGAAAAAGGAGGTCGCAGACATCGTAAACATATGCGAGAAATTCCAGAAGTATGCCCCAGTGATTCACCAAGTGGGCGAACACCTTTACTCGGTCACCTCACCTTAGCCGTTCATACAATGAGGAATGGATATTGTAGGCCCCATCCCGATAGGATGAGGTAAGTTCGATTCCTTTTAGTTTTAACTGACTATTTATTTAAGTGGGTGGAAGCAGGAGAATTCACCCAAATACTTGAACAGGAAGTAATCACTTTAATATGGAGAAATATCATATGTCGGTTCAGCCTTCCCAAATGAGCTGCGACAATGGACCCCAATTCACGGGAAAGAAAATCACCGAATTTTTTTAGAAATGACATATCAAAAGAATATTCTTGTTACACCCCATGTTTTGTACGTGAAAGTACTCCATACCTAAATTGATGAAAGCTCGGAAACGAGATATTACATCCTGCATTTTTCGTACGTTAAAGTTTCATCGTAAGTTAATCGACGTAAGTTCGGGAATGAGATTATTTTAAGATTATAAGCATTTTATGCTTTTTCAAACAAGTAATGAGTAAATTGTGAAGGTGAGAGGGTAGGCAAATTGAAGAAAATAAATTTCATCGAAGTTCGACCTTTTGGGATAAAATACGGCCCGAGCTAAAATATCTGGTATTTATGAACTAATACCATACAAGGTACCACATAACCATGATAGTAAGGTGTGTTAAAAGTGAGTAGTAATTTAAGTAATTTGAGACAATTCTTAATTATGCGGGTGATTGGTTAATTATTGGTTTAATGAGAGATTAATCATGTAATTAAGAATTTGTGGATAATTGTNATAAACTCCACCAGTTCATTCCTTGTCAGCCTTCCTTCCAGGTGAAGGACCATGTCCTTCCATCCCTGCACATCCAGCGCATTCATCAAAAAGATCATTTCGGATTCTTCCAGATCTCTCACCAGCTTTCCTTTAAGAATAGTACGCTTGCCAAACATGGTGAGTTTGTCACATTGCTCACCAGAGATTTCCTCTTCTCCTCCACTCCATTCTCTTTCTTCTTCTTCTTCTTCTTCTTCAACAACCTTTACTTTCTTGGCCTTGGATCTGGTCCTTTTAGCAGTGCTTGAGGGTTTAGCAGACACAGAAGCTGACTTCTTTGAACAAACCCTAGCCTTCTTGGGCTCTGGTGTCTCAACCACAACTGGAGCGGGCTGCTCCTCATGATGGACCAGGTCCATCGTCTCATCATCAACAATAACAGCCTCAATAGGCTCTCCTACCTTTGCCTTTCCCTTGACAGCTTTCTTTTTCTTGCTCTTTCTCAGAGCCCTTTCTAACTCCGCTTCTCATAGTCGAACAACACTTCTTGTAGCACGAACCTTTGGGGTAGGAGCATCAGCAGATATAGAAACTTTTCTTTTCTTTGGTGGAATTGGGTTAGTAACCTTATTTGATTTTGAAGTTCTTTTCCTCTTGGGATTGTAGGACTCCTCCAGCTTCCTCAGCATCTCAACCAATGTCTCATCGATAGATGAACCAGGTTCGTCTATTGATTTTTGTAGGCTCTCTAAACCTGTTGCTGCTTCCCCAACAACACTTCCCCCTAAATATCTGACTCCTTCTTCATTAATCATAGGAGCGGGGCCACAAATAGCCAACGTGGCACCGTCCTCCCCAGATCCCCTTACAGAACCTCCTTCTCCCTCTCTCTCAAGATTTTTCCCCAGTTTTCTTTGCCTATCCAGTACATCTACATCAAAAACTGACCCAACCAACACAAACATGTTTTCAGTAGTAGCAGTTTCAGATTCAACTTCAAGATTACCTTGCTCAGAACTGGATGAACCTGGTGCTTCATCCTCATTAGCGGATTTGAATGATTCACTTGAAGATTCAGACTCATGAACCTCGTTGGCTTTAAGAATTTCCTCCAAGAATCTTGCACGAGAGCCAGAAGCAACTGATTTTCTGGCCAAAACTTTTACTCTTCGTGCCCTGGGGGCTGGAGTAGGGTTAGGTGTGGGTTCAGGAGTGGGTTCAAGAACTGGAGGGTTTTGGGGGGATGAAGATCTGTTTAGTGAATGTGAACTGTAAATTGAAGGAGAATTAGAACTGGAATTTTCTTCCCCATGATCAGGGTTTGTGTAGGAAGATGAAGCAGGGGGTGGTGAATACATTGTTATGAATAATTTTGGAAGAGAAGAGACGATTAGTGTTGGTTGGAGAAGAATAAAGAACTTGGTTCGACTTATGATGTTATGAAGAGGGGAAGTAATGATGGCCCTTTTATAAGATATGGCTATGAATTATACAACAGGAAGAATATTTAATCAAGTGGGAGTCTAATAGATGTAGGAGTTTCATTGATTAGACAGTTAAGAATCCCCTAAATCTAGGCTAGTTAAGTAGCGATGGGAATTCTTGGAACGGGTTCATTTAGGGATAAGTACAAAGAATTTGAAATGAACCAAATATAGATAGAGTCCTGCTCATGTGTGACTGTAATTAATTCAATAATTGTATGGAGATGAGCACGTACCTTGTTAGTCAGATGAACCAGCAGGGATGAACCAGGTTCATCGTGTTAAAGTCTTTAATTTGCCTCTATTTACAAAGATAGAAAAACATCATTAGCAACCAGGGAATCATATTAATACATGGCAGGAGAGTATGGCAGTAAAGTCATAATACTGAGCAATGATTGGTCTGGTTGATTATCTATGTTAACGTTTCTAGCCAAAAAAAGTTCCAATTTTTTTCCAATTAGGTGATCTTAATCATCCCTAATTCAAGACGGTTTCTCTCAAAATGCTCCCTACTTAGTGCTTTAGTAAAGATATCTGCAATTTGTTGGTCACTAGCACAAAATTCGATTGAGATCATTCCTTTTTCACAGTTATCCCTTAGGAAATGGTGTCTGACATCTATGTGCTTAGTTCTTTTATGATGAACCGGGTTATTCGTCATACTAATTGCACTAGTGTTGTCACAGAAAATAGGAATGCATCCAACCTCTATACCAAAGTCCATGAGTTGTTGCTTGATCCATAGCAACTGAGCACAACATGAGGCTGCAGCCNCTGTCAACCAGGAAACCTGCATAATCAACATCAACATATCCTACAAGGTCGAAATTACCACCTTTAGGATACCAAAGGCACAAATCAGTGGTGCCTTTCAGATATCTCAAAATTCTCTTCACTGCAGTTAGGTGGGACTCCTTTGGATTTGCCTGAAACCTAGCACACAGTCCTACACTGAACACAATATCAGGTCTGCTAGCAGTGAGATATAATAGAGACCCAATCATCCCTCTGTATAGCTTCTGATCAATGGATGAACCAGGTTCATCCATATCTAATTTTGTAGATGTGGCTATGGGGGTGTCTATATCCTTTGAGTCTTCCATTTTAAATTTCTTGAGCAATTCTTTCACATACTTTTGTTGATGGATGATTGTTCCATTTGAGTTTTGCTTTATTTACAAGCCTAAGAAGAAGTTTAGCTCACCCATCATACTCATCTAAAACTCACTCCCCATAAGTATAGCAAATTCCTTACTCAATTTTTCAGAAGTCGCCCGAAATATGATATCATCCACATATATTTTCACAACCATGAGTTCTTTACCCTTTTCCTTTAAGAACAAGGTGCTATCAATTTTACCTCGTTTGTATCCATGTTCTAGAGAAATTTTGATAGACGCTCATACCATTCTCTTGGTGCTTGCTTGAGACCATAAAGAGCCTTGTCAAGTTTGTATACATGGTCAGGTGACTCCTTGCTTTCAAAACCTGGAAGTTGTTTGACAAATACATCTTCCTTCAGATAGCCATTGAGGAAGGCACTATTAACATCCATCTGATGGAGGGTGAATTCCATGTGTGCAGCAAATGCTATAAGAAGTCTGATTGCCTCCAGTCTTGCCACATGCGCAAAGGTCTCATCATAGTCAATTCCCTTTTCTTGATTGTATCCTTGAAAAACCAGTATAGCCTTGTTTCTTGTAACAGTTCCATCCTCATCGAGCTTGTTCCTGAAGACCCACTTTGTGCCAATCACTGATCTGTTTAGTGGTTTGGGTACCAAGTGCCACACTTGACTTCTTTCAAATTGATTCAGATCTTCTTGCATAGCATTTACCCAGCCATCATCCTGTAGGGCTTCACCAATGTTCTTTGGTTCAAATAAAGAAAATAAAGGCATCAAACGCACACAGATTTTTCAAAGAGGATCTTGTATTAATTCCAGATGTCAGATCTGTTATGATGTTCTCAAGAGGGTGAGAACTCTGATATCTGTGTGGTTTGAGAACCAACTGTTCACTTCTAGATAGTTCCATGGTGTCTTGTTATTATGGAACATGATCAGGGCCAAGGTTCACATGTTGAGTTCCCCCTGCCATGTTGCTTGGGGTAGTTGGACCTGGTCCATCACCTATTCCATCTTCCATATTTGCTTCAATGTTTGCACTGCTTCTCACCAGTCCAAGCTCCTCATCTTCTGGTTCCTGTCTCTCAGCAAGAGAGTTAGTTTCATCAAAGACAACATGTACACTCTCTTCTACACATATAGTTCTTTTATTATACACTTTATAAGCCTTGCTATGTGATGAATATACCAAGAATACTCCCTCATCACTTCTGGGATCAAATTTTTCTAGGGAATCTTTGCCATTATTGTGCACAAAGCACTTGCATCCGAAAACCCTAAGGTGGAATATGTTGGGATTTCTCCCTTTAAGTAATTCATAATGAGTTTTCTCTACCAGAGGCCTGGTCATGCATCTATTTATTATGTAGCATGCAGTGTTTATTGCTTCTGCCAGAAGCTATGGGGTAGTTTGCTAGAAAGAAGCATGGTTCTTGTCATATCTTCAAGAGTTCTATTTTTTCTTTCAACAACCCCATTTTGATGTGGGGTTCTAGTGGTTGCATCTTTTTCTTTTATCTTCTTTTTCTTTTCAAATAGTAGTGAGGTCAAAAATTAGTCAGCGTGTTCATTTTCTTTGCCTGAAAACTCTTCATATTTCCTAGCAAAGAGGGGCATGTTGTGAACAACTAATTTTTGACCACACCCAAATTCTATATTATTTTGGTGTAAATATTTCTTTTAGGTCTAATCTTAATATTTTAAATTTTTTATCTTACTCTTAATAGGTTTTATTCAAGAAAATGAAAAACTACAAAAATATTCACAATCTTAGAATATAAGATTTGTTCCTAAGTTTAAATAGAAGATGATTTATATATATATATATATATATAAATCATCTTCTATTTAAACTTAGGAACAAATCTTATATTCTAAGATTGTGAATATTTTTGTAGTTTTTCATTTTCTTGAATAAAACCTATTAAGAGTAAGATAAAAAATTTAAAATNTAATGCTAAAAAATAAAAATAATATGTAATAATAATAATAATAATAACACCCAACTTCCCCACTTTCCCATTTCACTCATGCCTCACCCCCACTCCTTCACATCTCTTCTCCACTTCCCCACTTCACTCATGCCTCACCCCCACTCCTTCACATCCCTTCTCCACTTCCCCCACTCATCTCACCATTAACTCACATATCTATAAATAATACACAAATGTTACACATTAGGGGAGGACCTAAAACAACTGTTTCTTCTTCTTCCTTCCTAACCTCTCACAACCCAAAAGAAAAAAACCTTCCACACTAAAGAGAACGGCAACCATTTTTTTCCCACCATTGAGAGCTAACAGAGATTAGCGCCTTCCCCCCCATAACATCTGAATCTCATTCTCACTAGAAAATAAAACAACCCCCACTTCCCTTAAACTTTCCATAGCAGATCTCAAAAATAGAGAAACAGGAGCCGCCACCCAACTCCACCTCCCTGAACCATCGACGACCACCAACAGTGCCCCTCTCTACCGCCATCTTCAATCAGCGAAAACAAGCATCAAACCACCATTAATTAGCTGTTGAACGACCTCCAAACTAGCCGAAAAAAATGAAAGAAAACAACTTCTTCTTCGCTAAAAAATAGCAGCTCCAAAGTTGAGTTCGAGGACACTGAATGGGTCAAGTCCCGACTGGAACAGTTGAGTTTAATCGATGAAAAGTTTTTGGCGGCAGTTTGTTTTGGTCAATTATACCAACAAAGAATGGCACGCGCTTACAACAAGAAAGTATACCCAAGACAATTTGAGGTAGGACAACTTGTTTTGAAACATATCTTTCCGCACCAGGAAGAAGCAAAAGGAAAGTTCGCCCGAATTGGCAAGGTCCTTACCTCGTCAAGAAAGTATATTCAAAAGGAGCTCTACACTTGGCAGATATAGAAGGAAAGGTGACAGACATATCTGCCAACGCGGATGAGGTCAAGAGATACTATGTCTTACATGACTCTGTTGGGCATTTTTATACTTAGCAGTCTCAGGTTGGGATGACGAAAGGCTATCATTCTCGCTACCCAAACACTGGTCAACCCTAGTTAGCTCTTTGAAGCCTTGTTTATATTATTTCTTTGTTTTCCCCTCTTTTGGAACCAATTTACTTAATCAAAAAAAAAAGTCAAAAAAAAAATTCAAAAACAAATCAAAAAAAAAATTATCAAAACAAGTTCATATCAATTGAACTACGTCCGACCTGATTCCAAAATGATACATAGGCAGCCTCACTCTGGGGTTCGGTCACACTAATACAAAAATTCATATTTTCCAGTATTCAAAGAAACTGGGGCATGATTTTATATTATTTTTCGATGGTGTTTCTGTTAAAATGGTTCCAAAAGTTGTAGTTAAGTTGAATAAGTTCTTTTTACCTTTTCCTGTTAAGACCTTCTGATCAACTTTCGAGAATACTAAGTCAGTATACTACGGGCGAAGCCTCAGCCATTGTAAAGAGAGAGAAATAAAATGAGAGATTTTTATTGGTGAAAACCCTCACGGGCACTATAAGGCAATGGTGAGTTGAGAGAAAGACAAATGAGAGAGGTCAATCGGTGAAAACCCAAAAAGGGCATCGTTGATCGATTTAAAGCTTCTTATATCCCAGCACAAGCGTGGTTAAGACAAAGAACTCGGTTTCAGATTGAAGTTTACAATGGATTTTGAGAATTAGACGGTTCAGACGGATAGGGCATCCAGTCCAAAGTACATGTCATGTTCATTGAAGTCAGCATATTCCTCCAGATAAGTCCTTTTTATTCTTATTTTTTCTTCTCTGATAGGTACACTTTAAGTTGTAATACCTATTAGTTAACCTTCTTGTTTTCTTTATTACTATTCTTTTTGAGTAACTTTCAATCTAATTTCGTCAAACCAAAGCAAAGAAAAGGCCACAAAATCGGTTATAGTTTCCCTGTTATATGAAGCAAAGATTGCTGAGCATGAACATCATGGGCAAAGGAATAAACCCATCTTTGAGTTTCCCTAACGAGCAAAAGGCTTGAAGTACTGAACAATGTGTCAAAAATAAATAAGAATTACTCAGTTAAAAGTTGTTCTGGGAGCAAGGTTGTTTGCACCATAAACACAAATGGTGATAGGCGCAAAATAGTCGGGTTTTGATGTTGAGAAATAAGATCTCCAGAAAGTAATGATAGAATCTCCCGGCAATTTGTACGACCATCGACTGAGTCAGTGTTTCTAACAAGTGTAATGGACGCAAGGTCAAATCGCTCAAGAAATCAATGCCACAAACTGACCACCATTTTAAAACTAACAAATTTTTCTTTGTTCAGAACAGGAACAGAACAATTTTAGGAAATAGTTCGTGAAAAGACGAACACCAGTAAGTGAAGTTCTCAAATCCCTGATTTCCTTCTAATGTACATGTAATCATGTTATTTTTAGTTTCATTATAGGGAATACCCTATCTTCACCTCAGGGTACTACATCCCCGGTTGAATTACTTGTTGCCAACATAGGGTACGACATTCCTTAGTAGCATCTTAGAGAGTTACGAGCCTCACCTTATTGTCAACATAGGGTACTACATCCCCTGGTTGTATTTCTCATTGCTAACATAGGGTACGACATTCCCTAGTAGCATCTCAGAGAGCCACGAGCCTCATCTCATTGCCAAACACATGGTACTACATCCCCTGGTTACATTTTATTGCAAACATAGGGTAGACATTCCCTAGTAGCATCCTGAGAGCCACGAGCCTCATCTTATAGAAAACACAGGGTATTATATCCCCTGGTTGCATTTTATTGCCAACATAGGGTACGACATTCCCCAGTAGCATCTCAGAGAGCCACGAGCCTCATCTTATTTCCAACACAGGGTACTACATCCCCTGGTTGTATTTCTCGTTGCTAATATAGGGTACGGCATTCCCTAATAGCTTCTCAGAGTGCCACGAGCCTCATTTTATTGCCAACACAGGGTACTAAATCCCTGGTTACATTTCTTTTTGCCAACATAGGGTACGACATTCCCTAGTAGCATTTCAAAGCGCCATGAGTGTCATTTTGTTGCATCCATAGGGTATGACATTCTCTAGTAGCATCTCAAAGAGCCACGAGCCTCATCTTATTTCCAACACAGGGTACTACATCCCCTGGTTGTATTTCTCGTTGCTAATAGAGGGTACGGCATTCCCTAATAGCTTCTCAGAGTGCCACGAGCCTCATTTTATTGCCAACACAGGGTACTAAATCCCTGGTTACATTTCTTTTTGCCAACATAGGGTACGACATTCCCTAGTAGCATCTCAGAGAGCCACGAGCCTCATCTTATTTCCAACACAGGGTACTACATCCCCTGGCTGCATTGTTTTGCCAACATAGGGTACGACATTCCCTAGTAGCATTTCAAAGCGCCATGAGTGTCATTTTGTTGCATCCATAGGGTATGACATTCTCTAGTAGCATCTCAAAGAGATAAGAGCCTCATCTCATTTCCAAACACAGGGTACTACATCCCCTGGTTATATTTTATTGCCAGCATAGGGTACGACAGTCCCTAGTAGCATCCCGAGTGACATGATCCCCACCTAATTGCTAACACATGGTACTACATCCCCTGGTCTGCATTACTTTTGCTAACATAGGATACGACATTCCCTAATAGCATCTCAGAGTGCCACGAGCCTCACCTTAGTGCTAACACAGGGTACTACATCCCCTAGTTGCATATCTTATTGCTAACATATGGTACGACATTCCCTAGTAACATCCTAGAGTGACACGAGCCTCATCTTATCATCAACACAGGGTACTACATCCCCTGGTTGCCTTCATTCTTGTTAACACTGGGTACGACATCACCTATTATTTATAAAAAAATGTGTCTTTTCAATTCTTTATTCTGCAATAGCAAAGATAGTTTAATGTGTTTTCAATAACTCACAAAAATTTCCTAGTACAAACTGGGGCAGAAAATTTTTGTTTGTTTTGTTTGTTTGTGATGGCTTGTAGGTTTTTCTGCAAAGCACAGATTGGATATGAAAAATAATTATGATTCCAGCTCTTGCCAAAGAAAGTGGAACATTTGATCTCCATGCCAACCGCAACCAGCTTGGACATAATGCATGCAGAGACGCAGAGTCTCAAGATCCATCTTCTCATCATCTGATCAAGAAACAAGCCTGTGAGAATCTTTCATAGCATGTCGCATCGATAGCATCAAGTTTCAATCTAAAGTCAATGGGAGAAGCAAGTCAAGAATCAAGACAAGACTGCAGATGGCATTTAGATAGGAATTTTATAACTCTTAGATTTCAAGAGTATGTAATTTTCTTTTTATTTTTTATGTAATAGTAGGAACCGCTGATCGGAACCTCGACGGAACTTCAGCCGGCTCTTCCTCAAAGAATGCTCCCTCGCTCTTCTTCCAATTGAACTACACGTGACCTGATTCCCTTATAAACCGGGATATGTAGGCTGCCTAAAATCGAGGCTCGGTTGCATCTTTTTTTTGTATCTTCTTTTGCTTTTCAAATAATAGTGAGGTCAAAAATTAGTCACCGTGTTCATTTTCTTTGCCTGAAAACTCTTCATGTTTCCAAGCAAAGAGGGGCATGCTGTGAACAACTAATTTTTTACCACACCCAAATTCTATATTATTTTGGTGTAAATATTTCTTTTAGGTAGAATCTTAATATTTTAAATTTTTTATCTTACTCTTAATAGGTTTTATTTAAGAAAATTAAAAACCACAAAAATATTCACAGTCTTAGAATATAAGATTTGTTCCTAAGTTTAAATAGAAGAAGATTTATATATATATATATATATATATATATATATATATATATATATATATATATATATATATATTTAATGCTAAATAATAATAATAATAATAATAATAATAACACTCAACTTCCCCACTTTCCCATTTCACGCATGCCTCACCCCCACTCATTCACATCTCTTCTCCACTTCCCCACTTCACTATGCCTCACTCTCACTCCTTCGCATCATATCTCCACTTCCCCCACTCATCTCACCATTAACTCACATATTTATAAATAATACACAAACATTACACATTAAGGGAGGACCTAAAACAACCGTTTCTTCTTCTTCCTTCCTAACCTCTCACAACCCAAAAAAAAAACCTTCCACACTAAAGAGAACGACAACCATTTTTTTCCACCATTGAGAGCTAACAGAGATCAGCGCCCCCCCCCCCCCCCCC